>JAVGWX010000002.1:95833371-95890871 GCA_036924085.1 Ariolimax columbianus
TATCGAAAAAAGCAGCGGTCATCCTGAGGCTGTCAACACTGCCATAGATTTAGGCATCTCAATATAGACTTTTCGTTTATTCAGCATAAACTGTCTTAGACAACGAAATATAAATCGCTTTGGTTAGAGAATACAAATAGTTGCAGTGTGTTTTATAATATGCAAAATGTTGGGCACTTAGATAATTGTGTATTCGTAGAATTGAATATGGCTTGGCTTGGCTTGGCTTGGCTTCGTTCATTCTCAATCTGCCACTACCAAATACTGAAAGGGCTTGAGTAGCAGAATGTAGTCCAGAGAACGGAATGAGTTGTATCGTAGTTTACAGCTTGACTGCGATATTTGCACCTTTCGGTCCAACACATCCGACTTAAGCAAGAATTTTTTGAGTACTGGGTTAGCCTTCCCTCTTCGATCCCTTCTTCTTAGCCAGTCTGCCCTGCTGCAGCCTGTTATCCAGGATCACCGCGTGGAGGTGTAGAAGGGTCCTTGCAGCTCTGGTTCGCTGGCCCTGACGCTAGCAGTCAGCTTTAAGTTGCTGACCACTGCAGCTCATGCGCTCGAATTGAATATAAAGGCGGCTCTAGAGCGTAGAATTTGTGCAATGGAGATGTGACATCTACGTCGAATCCTCGGCATTTCTTATCTAGACAGCGTCATGAATAAAACAGTGCAGGAAATCTTCAAGAAAGCGGTCGGCCAATATAAAAACTGTTTGACTATGCTAAAAGCATGCACGTTCACGTGGTAAAGGTATGTTTCAAGATCGGCTAGGTTGACCAAGACAACCCTGCAAGGTACTGTGCCTGGGAAGCGTAAGGGAGGGAAACAGAAAAAGAGATGGGAAGACCACCTCAGAGAGTGGACGGGAAGGTCCATAGCTAGAACAAATATCCGGGCACAAAATCGAGCGGAGTGGCGGGAACTGGTCCAACAGCTTGCAGTATTTGTGCACCACTGACCTTTGAGGTGACGGAACATGATGATAATGATTCGATAACAATAACTGATTATTGGCAAATGAATGTAAATGTTATTCATATTTCAACATAAATGATTATTGACAATTGAATTTATGCTTGCTTCTCGACAAATTAAATGTAAACTGTTTTGAACAATCGAATATAAAGTTTAAGAAACTACACAGTTTTATCAAATTGAGCAGCATAAATGCGCCTAACAGGCTGCGGATCTACTTTGCTCTAGTGTTTGAATCTATAAAGATGAACTCGCACATCAGTTAACCACCCTCCCCGACACGTGTCCCAACGTAGTGGAGTAATACGCTGCTCGAGCCTAGCCCGCTACGCAGAAAATCCTCCTCCCGGCTACATCCAGCTCATACCAGAGCTGAAACCTGCACAGGGGGTATCTGCCATGGTAGAAGTACAGGTTGACTAAGAACTAAGATTACAATTGAATGTAAATAGGCTAAACAATCACATTTAGTTCAATTTGCTTCAGACAATGACATTTAAATATAAGTAGTTAAATAAGTAATAGCAGTTTAGCCAATTGTATGTTAACGTTTGAGACAGATGAATATTAAAGACGTTGAACAATTAAATATGACTTCAACAACTTTAGAAAACTAGATCTTTAACATCTTGGACAACTAAATTAAGGCAACTTTGGAAAACTAAATGTTTAACACCTTGGACAACTAAATTTAGGCAACTTTGGAAAACGAAATCTTTAACATCTTGGACAACTAAATTAAGGCAACTTTGGAAAACTAAATGTTTAACATCTTGGACAACTAAATTTAGGCAACTTTGGAAAACGAAATGCTTAACATCTTGGACAAACTAAATTAAGACAACTTTGGAAAACGAAATGCTTAACATCTTGGACAAACTAAATTAAGGCAACTTTGGAAAACTAAATGTTTAACATTTTGGACAACAAAATTAAAGCAACTTTGGAAAACTAAATGTTTACAATCTTGGACAATTAAATTAAGGCAACTTTGGAAAACTAAATGTTTAACATCTTGGACAACTAAATTAAGGCAACTTCGTACAATCTAATGATATCAACTTTAGAAAATTTAATATTAGCAACCCAAACAATTTAATTTCCTAAACTTTAGAGATTTTAATTTTTAACAATCTTATACAATTTAATAATAACCACTATGGACAACTGCAGAGTAGTATCTTTAAACGGTTATATTTTAACATCTTCAGGCAATGAAATATTTACACATTAACAATTAAATATTACAATCTTCAGACAATTAAATCTAACCGTTTTAGACAAATGTTACTGGTTATGAAACATTTCTTAATAAATGTATGTAGATGTGAATATTTCTGGCGACAAATTTAATGTCTGTTAATTTACTCAGGGTAACTTTTTTTTTTTTTTTTTTTAAACGGATAATCTGGGGACCATAGAGATCGTGTTTTAAATAAAAAGTGCATTAAAAAAGTAACTAATATCTGTGGGTCTGTACTCAGTATCTGTGGGTCTGTACCCAGTATCTTTGGGTCTGTATCCAGTATCTGGGGGTCTGTTCCCAGTATACATGGGTCTGTACCCAGTATAGGGGGGTCTGTACCCAGTAACTGGGGGTCTGTACCCAGTATCTGGGGTCTGTATCCAGTATCTGGGGGGTCTGTTCCCAGTATATATGGGTCTGTACTCAGTATCTGGGGGTCTGTCTCCCGTATCTCGAGGTCTGTACCCAGTATCTAGGGGTCTATACCCAGTATATTGGGGTCTGTACCCAGTGTCTATGGACGGGGTAACTGTGGGCAGGGTCCTAGTATATGGTACAGGGACCGAGTGGTTGCAGGCAGAGAACCTGTATCTGTGGGCCAGAACCGAGTATCTGTGGACAGGAACCGAGTTATTGTGGACAGGGGCCTAGTATTTGTGGGCTGAGACCTTGTTCTTTGAGCAGAGACCTAGTATATGTCAACAGTGACCTAGTATATGTGGACAGAGACATGGTGTATGTGGACAGAGACCTAGTATATATGGACAGAGATCTAATATATGTAGACAGAGATCTAATATATGTGGACAGAGACCTAATATATGTGGACAGAGACCTAGTATATGGGGAAATAAGCCTATTATTTGTGGACAGAGATCTAGTATATGTGGACAGAGACCTAGTATATGTGGACATAAGCCTAGTATATGTGGACAGAGATCTAGTATATGTGGACATAAGCCTATTATATGTGGACAGAGACCTAATATATGTGGACAGAGACCTAATATATGTGGACATAAGCCTATTATATGTGGACAGATATCTAGTATATGTGGACAGAGACCAATTATATGTGGACAGAGACCTAGTATATATGGACAGCGACCTATTATATGTGGACAGAGTCCTAGTATATGTGGACAGAGACCTATTATGTGTGGACAGAGACCTAGTATATGTGGACAGAGACCTATTATATTTGGACAGAGACCTAGTATACGTGGACAGAGACCTAGTATATGTGGACAGAGACCTAGTAAATGTTGACAGAGACCTAGTATATGGGGACATGTGCCAAGTACATGTTGACAGACAAGCTGTCAACAAGTTGAACTTTCTAATCATCAAGATTGTTTTTTAAAGTACGCATTTACTACCTGCTTTTCAAATTCATTACTGAGAAGCGGCTGGTCTAACGGTTGAAATGATAGTATTGAAAGTCAATGATATGTGTTCAAATCGTCGGCGGTGTATTCATAAATTATTTGTTTAAGTCGTAGATGAAATACAAATCTGGCAATTATACTGTGCGGTGACTTCGGTGCAAGCGGCCTTCCTTCCGGGGCCCTATAAATCCTGAGTGGACTTGCGTGGTGTGAAGAAATACCGTAATGATCGTGTAGTAGTTTAATATACTTCTTCTTCTTTGCCTTCTTCATCTTCTTCTTCTACTTCAGCATCCGAACTGAAGAGGTCGTTTTGATGTTCTGTGGTAGTTTACAGAGAAGGTGAGGTATCTGCGCTTACCGACACGACACAAATTTTTTTTTTTTAAAATTTGGTTTGCCTTCCCACTGCCATCCATATCCCTGGACATACTACACTAGTGGCTAGCACAGCCTGTTTGCAGGGCCGCCAAATAGAGGCGAAATCGGGTCTTGGTCAGCTTTTGTTCGCCGACCCTGACGTAAGCAGCCAGCTATGAGTCGCTGGTTGATGTGCGTTTACTATTGAATATTGCCTACACATGGTATCAACAAATCAACTAAAACCTTTCAACTTCAGTTGGAGCACAGGATCTTAACAAACACTCGTCAAGTTTTTCTGTAATGCGCTATCATTTTCAGCTCTCCCAATGGCTTTATTGCCGTTTTTGGATTTGTCTTGCCCTCATGTCTTTATGAGTATTCAAACATGCCACTACTTCTTTTCCCTAAATAATACGAGACGTGTTCAAATGAAATCGGACTTAACTACACCAAGTGAGCATACGTACGATGCACATGATGACGTCACTTCTGATAGATACAGCACATAACCAACCGTCAAGTTTGAGAAATGTAATTATTGTCCGGCTTATGGTTTCCTCAGTAGATTGTTGAAAACGTGGCAGTTGTGATACGAAATCCGTCCAGACTTGATCCGCGAGCAGTGATTCGGCTTCTAACAGCTGAAGGATGTCGACCAGTTGACATTCAAAGCAGAATGCAGGAAGTGTATGGAGACAAAAGTGTGTCAAAGACAATAGTTAAGAACTGGGCAACGATGTTTAAAGAAGGACGTGAGTTAACGAAAGATCTTCCGAGAACAGGTCAGACGCATATTGTTGCGTCAGAATATGCCATCGCCAAAATTGATGCAGCAATTCGGGTGGACCGTCGCTGGAGCTTTTACGTTCGCCACACTTTTATTATCATGAAATCATGCTTAGACATTTAATATAGGTTGACCATATAACAAAACATATATTCTTTTTGAAGATTATACTACAGTGAAAAGTGGAAGGCATTGGACCAATGAGCAGACAACGTTATAAGTAGACGGATACCAACATGAGATGGACTGGAAAAAGTCTGGCAGATTGCGCCATTACGACAAGAGATAGAGTTACACTAGAGATACGTTACAGCCAACCTTCGGCTTGGAGATGGCGCTTGAACTGAACTGTTTCCTAGCACTTATAACCATTCACGATTCGCTCCAATGTGCAGCATAAGTGCTCACTAAAACTGATCCCTCTACGTCAAGCCTGAATTTGAGCTTTTGCAGTGGCTGCTTGTAATGGTAGTGTGTGTGTGTATGTTTTACATGATGAGGTAGCCAACCCCAACCTTCTTTAGTCATCCTCTTAGTTATGCTTAGAAAATGACAGTTGCCCTAATATGTCATGCTGTCTGCCACTGCGGTTAGGGAGGGGTAAGACTAACGTCTGGCCAGGTACAACATACTAATGAAATATGTTTGCCAAAGCCAGGCAATATATACTGGACAAGACTTTCATCTCGACTTCCCCGTAGTCCTTCTTATAAACGGGCAGTCTTCATGGCAGTCTGGCTAACGTGGTGAGAGGATAGACGTGATCCCAGTAGTTGTGAGCGACACACAGATGAAGCCAATCATAGCACAACCGCCTGGAGGACCCTGGTCCAACTTCATCCGCCCGCTCGGGATGTATGAAAAGCTACAGCAACGCAGCACTGAACGTACTTTTCTGGACGCACAAAAAAGAGTAATTCTACTCATTGTGGACATTCAACAACAACAACAACCACTCGGGCCAGTAGAATACCTACATAGATCAGAAAATCATAGTCCGTGTGAAAACACAACACATACTGATAGTTTCACGTATTTTAGCTGGACAAGTAACCATTTTACGGGGATTGAATGACACAGGAAGGGAGATATCTTGGTCAAAAGGATGTATTTGTTATTTTGTGTCTACAAAACTGTCAAGTTTGATCTATTTATTCTTTCTATCTTCAAAATTGTCAAGTAATCTGTTCTTTCTAAGTCAAACATTGTCGAATTTAATTAAGTAACTTGTTTTTTTATGAGTCAAAATTTGTCAAATATTATTTATTTATTTTGTCTGTGTCCAAACTTGTCAACTCTTATTTATTTTCATCGAAATTAGTTTAACAGAGAAATAAAATATCACAGTTGGAAGTTACAACATAAGTGAAACAGAAAATACGATGCTTAGGTCATCCTATGATAATGTACTGTAATCAGCTACCACTGCGCGCTTACAGCGCAATATGATCTGACTACAATGCACGAGAACGTCAACGTGGCAGATGGATAGACGACATAATAGAAAACCTACATCAACACTGGCTCACAAAGACACTCCACGAACCAAGAAAGGCCATTTAAGCTCCCCTAGGCTCAATGATACATGTGGATGGGAAAATAATAATAATTTTCAGAAGGTTTGCTGTAATAATTTATCTCAGACAAGCACAACTTTCAATTTTACTTAGTTTTTATATCATTCACTGTTGTCGGCGATGAATTGTTAGAGACTTCTTTAAATATCTCATTCACTTCTAAATAATGTGGATTTGGGGCACGTTTTCAAATAAATGTAAAAAGTTCTGGTAAGAAGTATAGATTCATGAATAAATACAGGAAAAGCTGTACTTCAGTATGTTAATAGTTCAAGCCAGCATATCGGCTCTGTGACATTATATATATATATATATATATATATGTTATATACAAACAAGCTTACAAGCCAGTATATCGACTGTGCGAAGTGAACCAGTTAACTTTTTATATGGTTGATATGCCATTTCCATTCCTCTTTGCATATCCTTCTTTAATAATTAGCCAGGTACTAATTTACAGCGACTGAAGCATGTTGATAAATGGTATCGACTCCATTGCGAGTGTTATACCCATCTGCTCATTCAATACTCTAGTATTAGTATCCTTCACTAATATCAGATCAAGTGATAATTTTCATTCTCGAACGAAGCCAAGCAGGCTCGGACAACATGTGTTCATCAAGTTAAAAATGGTACACATAATCTAGTGGCTGAGTGTGGGAAACAAGCAAACAGTAGAGTAGTATTGATATATTATCATAGTATGTCGGCTCATCGAGAGGAACAATGTAACGGGGTAGCCTCTTAAACCCAAAGGACAGCTTTAAATAAATGCATAATAATCGCATAAACGCATCGGGAAGTAATCACCAGGTGTATAACGGAAATGGATGTGACAATTTGATGGATAAACTGGATGGTATGTGGAGAACTCAGAAAGAGATTTTTAGATATATCAGAGAAACTGGTCTCATCTTGTTGGATAACTGTTTGGTACGTGGAGAAGTCTGAGAGATTGCTAAGCATATGAGAAAAAAGTATGTGTCAACATGATGGACAAACAGGATAGTATTAGGATAAGCATAAGCATGATTGCTATGTGTTTAAGGGAAATGGATGTCACAGTTTTATGGATAAACTGGAGGGTATGGGGAGAATTCAGAGAGAGATTGCTAGGTATACGAAAGAAACGGTGTTACAATTTGATGGATACACTGGATAGTATGGGGAGAATTCAGAGAGAGATTGCTAGGTATACGAAAGAAACGGTGTTACAATTTGATGGATAAACTGGATGGTATGGGGTGAATTCAGAGAGAGATTGCTAGGTATACGAAAGAAACGGTGTTACAATTTGATGGGTAAACTGGATGGTATGGGGAGAATTCAGAGAGAGATTGCTAGGTATACGAAAGAAACGGTGTTACAATTTGATGGATAAACTGGATGGTATGGGGAGAATTCAGAGAGAGATTGCTAGGTATAAGAAAGAAACGGTGTTACAATTTGATGGATACACTGGATAGTGCGCGGAGAAGCATGAGAGGGATTGCATGTTTTTAAGGGAAGTGGGTGTGGCAATTTGATAGATAAAACTGGATGATATGGGGAAAAAGAGAGAAATCGTTATGTAAATGAGAGAAACAGATGTGGCCTTTTGTTTGATAAACTGGATGGTATGCAGAAAATAATATAGGGATTACTGTTTTTAAAGGAAATGGATGTGTCAATTTGATGGATAAGTTGGATATTATGGCGATAAGTCAGAGATAGATTGCTAGGTATATGAAAGAAACGGAAGTGGCAATTTGATGGATATACTGGATGGTATGGGAAAAAGTCAGAGAGAGATCATTAGGTAAATGAGAGAAACTGATGTGGCATATTGGTGGATAAACTGGATAGATATGTGAAGAACATGAGAGAGATTGCTACATTTTAAAACGACATTGGTGTGTCAATTTGATGGATAAACTGGATGGTATGGGGTAAACGTCTGAGAGAGATTGCTAAGTTTTTAAGATGAATGTGAGAATTTGATGGATAAACTGGATGGTATGGGGGAAAAGTCTGAGAGAGATTGCTAAGTTTTTAAGATGAATGTGAGAATTTGATGGATAAACTGGATGGTATGCGAAGAAGCGTGAGAGTTATTGCTAATTTTAAAAGGGAAATAAATGGGTGTGACGATGTGGTGGATAAACTGGATGATAGTAGGAGAAGCTTTAGAGAGATTGCCTGGTTATGATATAAATTAATGTGGTTATCCGAAGACAAGCATCGGCAAAGAAAGGCGCAATGTATTACATTATGTGTAAATATATATATTTTTAACATTATGATCAACACAACAGAATGATTCAGCATTATGCTCAACACAGCTGTACGGTTCAACATTGCGAATAACACAGCTGTACGATTCAACATTATGATCAACACATCTGTACGATTAAACATTACGATCAACACAGCTGTACGATTCAACATTACGATCAACACAGCTGTACGATTCAACATTACGATCAACACAGCTGTACGATTCAACATTACGATCAACACAGCTGTACGATTCAACATTATGATCAACACAGTAGTATGAATGACAGCGTTTTGCCGTTAACGGTAAAGTAGAAGTTTGTTTTTGTTATGTTTGTTTTGCGTTCGCCTTATTTCTCGAATACCCAAGGCGGTGTGCGTTGCACTGTGGTTTTTTATTTTGCACCTGTCGACCCAGTGCATCCGACTTCAGCATGCATTCTATGTAAGGGTCTGCTTCCTCCTGCATTTTCAAAGGGTTTGCTTTCCCGGGGTAACGGCCGGTGCTGTGATGGGGATCGAACCCAGCACCTTCCGGTTGTGAGCCGTGTCACTTAACCACTAGGCTACGCCGTTCCCAAATGGAAGTTTATCGTACCATTGCTCGGATACATATTAACGAAGAGGACATATATATGTATAGGTCTGCTTTCAGTATCCACACAGGTCGCGCCCTGTGTAAATAGAATAGGGCTACTGGTTCTTTTTCTGCACCACGTCAGAGGCGACTAGGTAAGGTTCTGCATGGAAATGGCAAAATCAGCATGTGAACGCTATTGTTATAAAACTGCACTGCAAATATCGGAATCAAGTTTTATTAAAATTTGGTTAGAAAAGACAAATGCAGTGCTGGACCAACGCTTCAATAAATTTTGGAATCAGGTTTTCTTAAAAGGTGGTAGTGTAGCCAAATGCAGTGTTGAACATATGCCTTAACAAAAGACTGAAATCTAAATATTATCAATTTGTTTCTTCTAATTTGTTGTATTTTTACTGTATCTAAAAATGATCATTTTTATTTCTTTCTAATTTACTGTATTTTTATTATATCTAAATATGATCAATGTTGTTCCTTTTAATTTACTGCCCATAAAACCACACAACAAATGTTGGAATCAGATTTTCCTAAAAGCTGGTTATTGTAGCTAAATGCTGTGTTTGGACCTTTGCTTCAACAAATGTTGGAATCAGATTTTCCTAAAATCTGGTTATTGTGGCTAAATGCTGTGTTTGGACCTTTGCTTCAACAAATGTTGGAATCAGATTTTCCTAAAATCTGGTTATTGTGGCTAAATGCTGTGTTTGGACCTTTGCTTCAACAAATGTTGGAATCAGATTTTCCTAAAATCTGGTTATTGTGGCTAAATGATGTGTTGGACTTTAGCTTCAACAAATGTTGGAATCAGATTTTCCTAAAAGCTGGTTATTGTGGCTAAATGCTGTGTTTGGACCTTTGCTTCAACAAATGTTGGAATCAGATTTTCCTAAAATCTGGTTATTGTAGCTAAATGCTGTGTTTGGACCTTTGCTTCAACAAATGTTGGAATCAGATTTTCCTAAAATCTGGTTATTGTGGCTAAATGCTGTGTTTGGACCTTTGCTTCAACAAATGTTGGAATCAGATTTTCCTAAAATCTGGTTATTGTGGCTAAATGATGTGTTGGACTTTAGCTTCAACAAATGTTGGAATCAGATTTTCCTAAAAGCTGGTTATTGTGGCTAAATGCTGTGTTTGGACCTTTGCTTCAACAAATGTTGGAATCAGATTTTCCTAAAATCTGCCATGTAAATCCAAATTCAGTGCTGTACCCAGCTGCTTCAACAAATAGCGCGACGAAGGAAGTGAACTATTAAGATACGTATTGGTACGTTGCAATCTACCTTGTTGTTAATGTGTACCTGACTTACATTTAGGGCAGACAAAACGACGAGAAATGTAATTGACCATCCTACCTAAAAAATAAAAAAGTTTGAAATCTAATATAACGATTGTTTCTACGCTTTATGTCTGTCGGCATCTACAATACGGGACTACCGTTGGCTGGATAGTATCTGCAAGTAAATGAGGTTTTTCTATACGCGTCCTTTCTCCTTATAATAATAACTTGATTATAACTGATATGCGAATGTCAACTATTTATATCATTTCTGCTTCTTCTTCGTTTGTTCTCAAACTCCAGCTACCAAGCCATGAAAAGGGCTTTGTAAGTAGCAGGATGTTGTCCGGAGAACAGAATGCGTTGTGTCGTAGTTTACAGTTTGATTGCGATATTTGCACCTTTCGGTCCGACACATCCTTCAGCAAGTTGGTTGGTTGTTTGGTAATGCCTACAATGGGTTGGTAACCATTTTTTGCACCCTGAAAAGGAAGGAGGTTGTGGTAGAATGTAGTAGCTTTCCTGACATCCCGCGCGTGCTGATGAAGTGGACCGAGGGTCCTCCAGGCGGTTGTGCAATGCTTGACTTCACGTGCTTGTCACTCACTACTACGGGGATCACATCGAACATCACCTTGTTAGCCATACTGTTATTCTCGACAACAGCCCGTTTCCAGGACGACCAACGAGGAGGTCAGGTGAGGGTCTTGGCATATTATTTGTTAACAATTTGTTAGAAAATACTGTAAGCTTTGAACAAATGTTATTGATTACATATGTAATTAATGAAAATTGTTCAATTTATTACGTATGTAACTGGGAAGGTAGACTAACGTTTGTTTAGACAAAACATACTGATCAGACATGTTAGTCAGGGTCAAGCAAAATATACTGGCCAAGACCCTCACCTCGGCTTCCACGCACCCCTTCATTTAAATGGGTTGTTTTCCTAACAGCCTCACTAACGAGGTGACGGGTCGACGTTTATCACCGTACTAGTGAGCGACGCGCAGATCAAGCCAAGCATAGCACAACCGCCTGGAGGACCCTGGTCCACCTTCATCAGCACGCCCGGGATGTGAGGAAAGCTACGACAACCTGCCACTAACCCTCCTTTACATGGTGTATAAAAGAATAATGCTTCCCATGTTAGGGATTCAACAACAACAACAACAACAACAACATATGTAATTTGTCATGTCTTTTTCCTTCAACCATTTTGTGGTGGAAGCCTTTGCCTGTTTTTCTTGTTACTTATAATGTTTAGTGTATTTTGTAGCTTACCCTACACACAAACCTCATCAGTTGTCTCTTTTGAAAAGTTTAAATGGTTACAGTTTTGATATTCTCTGCACCTATTTCCGGGCCTCAAAGCAAGGCGGTGCTTGTTTATCTGTACTATCTCAAAATTTGATCAATTGTTTTCTAATTCTAATTTCTTGATTGTCTCTAAATGTGCTCATTATTTACAATTACAATTTTCTTTAAAGTCTATAAATATGAGGTCAGTTTTTCTTCTAATTCATTGTATTTTTATTATATCTAAAAATTATCAATTTTTTTCCTTTCTAATTTGTTGTATTTTTATGAAAAGTAAACATTGTAAATTTTTTCATTCTAATTTATTGTGTTTTTAACTGTATCTAAAAAGGATCAATCCCTTCTAATTTACTGTATTTTTACTATAACTAAATATGATCAAGTTTTCTTTATAATTTATTCTATTTTTACAATATCTAAATAAAAGATTGTTTTATTCTAATTGACTGTTTCTTTACTGTCTCTAAATATGATCAATTGTTTTCTCTCAAACCTTTTTTATCCTTCTAACCAACCGTTCAGTGCTTCCAAACGTGATTTGGTTTAATCCCATTTGTGATTTATGTAGCGTTCCTAAACATAATTATGTGTGTTGCCATAATATATTATTTGTGTAATGTCTCTCTAAACATAAACACTTGTATTCTCTTAATCAATTCAGTGTCCCTAGACATAAACGAATATTTCCTTAATCTATTATTTATGCACTGACCCGTAACATAAAATTATAGTACTCTAATGTATTATATACGTAGTGTCCCTAACATAAACCTATATTCACTTAATATATTATTTAAGTAGTGTCTCTAAACATAATGCATATTCCATTAATCTATTGTTTATGTAACATTCCTGAACTTTAACACTTATATTCCCATAATGTGTTATTTATGTAGTGTCTCTAAACATGATCACTTGTATTCCCTAATCTATTATGTATGTATTGTCTCTAAACATAAATACTTATATTCCACAAATTAATTATTTATACAATGTCCCTAAACATAATTAATTATTTTCCAAAGAATGTTATTTATATAACGCCATTTAACATAATAAATGATATTCCTCAAATCTATTATTTAGATTTCTGTAATGTCCCTAAACATAATGAATTGTGTTCCACAAATCTATTATTTAGTTAATGTCACTAAACATAATGAATTATATTCCACAAATCTATTATTTATATAATGCCACTAAACATAATCATTTGTATTTTCATATGACCAATCGCTTATGTACTGCCCCACCCTATCAACTAGTTTCCCATCTAACTTACAATACGAGATGTACTTGAGATTGTGGTTATTATGGCAAAGCAATATTTGACCTATCAAGGAAAACAAACATTGAAGCATTTTCTGGACTAGCAAAGTTACTTAGCACCCTGCCGTTTCATCTATTTCACAAGCCTTAACTCGGCCTAGCTAGCTAGACTTTCACCTTTCACATAAGTCTTCAACAGCGCTAAATAAACACAGTAACGACAGCAATACAGAAGAAAAGAAAAGAACAATAACTTACCTCTTCCTAGCATGAGTCACCCAGTCACGGATTAATATTAAGATTAATGATTAAATTATCTCTGAACAATTCAAGACTCGCTCTCACCTTGGAAAAAATAATCCATTGATTTTTCATAGCATCGGCAAGTCGCTCAGGTTCACAATGCGGATCTGTTGTTGTCTCCGCTCCTGAAGCAACCCTTGTTTGTTTCGGCAATCAATCAAGATTATGACGTCACTCCTTCATCCACGCAAACACTATGAACTCACAACCAGGTTCAAAAACAAGAAATTTGACCAGTTACGAGAAATTTTCACGCTGTCAGTCTAAATACGTGAACAAAGTTATCCGTACTGTAAGGCCTCCTTTTTGACGAGCGATTTAGCGAAGATATGATATCGTACTTGGACGTTTTAAATTGTCACTGATTTCGCATAAGCTTCCATGTGTGATATCGAAAAATGGATAATTCTACACAATCGCCAGTTAGTTACCACTCAAAATGGCGAAACGAATCGTACGATGCTTTCGTGTTCAGCGGACACTTTTCTCAAAGTAGGTGTAGAAGTAGTGGTAGATCCACCCAAAAATTGATCCAGGTTGGTAAACCATGGACTAGGGTTCCGTCAGGTCCACTGATGGATCGATGACACGCTTCGTGTGGTATTACACGTGCGGTTTGGTACTGCACGTTACACAGAACACTCGCAGAAAATAAAATACGCAAATTAACACTGTTGTAGTTGTTGCCGAAAGCCGCTGTGATAAAATTGCTGCTACTGCGCTGAAAAACTACAAAACTGGAGATGAAAGCGATATGAATCTTCGCTGTGCGTTGTCATTCTGTCCTGGAGTTGCCTACAGGCTTCTAGAAACTCCTGCATCCGTGGGAATACGAAGAAAATCAGCTGTCTTCTGTAAGCACAACTGATGCGGTCAGTTGAGGCTCGATATGCGAGTCAAGGCACAAATGACTGTGAGGATCAGCATGCGACAGTTGATTAAAAAAAAAACGCCAGTAAAAATGTATTCACGATAAACCTTTAGCTTCCTCCCCTACCTTCAATGGTTTTCGTGCGAGGCACGTATCTGTCTCGTGCTGGTTGGACCAATAAACGTTCAAGCGGCTGTTATTACCTCTCGACCTGTGACGGCGGGTGTCACGGTGTAGGCTGGGCTTATCTCCCCCTGCTATTGGTCGCAGATGAGAAACTTAACACTCGCGTCTCACAGCGTGATTTCATTGGTCGCGAGGTCGGCATGAGGGCGTGGTTATGATTAAAGAGTACCCTGGACAGAATTTGTGAATGGGGCACGGGACTTGTGGCCTGTGACAGTGACTGCTGGCTGAAAGGTATAGATTTAAGGTTGTCATGTAGTCTACACTACCACAAGTAACCTGGTTGAAAATAATATGACAATTTAGCCTGGCTTATTGCTAGGGAAACCGAAGCACCGAAGAAGGGAACTGGTCACCCCAATTCACAAACACGTTGTTGCCTTGTGCAATGTAGACGCTAACACTTCATCCCCGACGAGAGTGTATTCTACATAAGACTATAATTATCTATACTTGAACCTATCAAGGGTGTCATAAAACGTGGATTAAAAAACGTTTATAATTGGTGTTAGCAATATCATTTGCTAGACAGTCTGAAACCACCACTGAAATTGAGCGAATTCAGGCTTAATGTACAAGCATAGCGGTGATCCTAGACTCCACCTGGAGCGCGAAAGTGTTTCATGTCAGGGACTGCCGTTGGGGAGAAAGTGTGACAGTTTTTGTATTGATACGGTGTTAGAAATAGTACTGGAAATGGTTCACATCACCGACTTCGTTGTGGCTGATCGACCCCCAATTGTGTTCAGTCCCTGAAAGCACCCACGTGAGAGAAAACTCCGTAACTTCCACGGGGGGCTCTACAATTTGTCCGTGGCTGCGTCATGTACCCATTTACAGTTGGGTCGACTAGAAAAAGCAGTTATACCGACGGCTTGCCTGGTCTGTCAGACTGATCACGACTGGATCCGAACCTTGAACATTGAGATTGCAAGCCAAACTTACAACATCAGTGCCACCCAATTATCTGAGACTCTGAGACGGGGTTGGAATAGAGCGAAGTTGTGGAGGTGACAATTTTTGATAAACAATTGTTTCGAAACAGATAGATAGATAGATAGATAGATAGATAGATAGATAGATAGATAGATAGATAGATAGATAGATAGATAGAAAGTACTTTCTAAGCAATTAAATCTATCTATCTATCTATCTATCTATCTATCTGTCTGTCTGTCTGTCTGTCTGTCTGTCTGCCTGTCTGCCTGTCTGCCTGCCTGCCTGCCTGCCTGCCTGCCTGCCTGTCTTTCTGTCTGTCTGTCTGTCTGTCTGTCTTATATCTATCTTATCTATCTTATCTATCTTATCTATCTTATCTATCTATCTATCTATCTATCTATCTATCTATCTATCTATCTATCTATCGACGTATATATGTTCTTTGCGCACCAAAATACAGCGTAATACACAGAAACAAATGATCTCCAATTGCAACGGTGTGACGCCACTGTTTTTAGATCTTGTATGGTGCTAAGGCTCATAGTTGAGCCCTCCCAAATGATTATTTTTATTCGTGTTTCCCTGGATTTCCATCTTTTCCGAAAGCCCTTTGGTGTCCATTCGAGTGGTAGCAGTTGAAGACGGATATTGTTTATTCTAAGGACATGGCCGATGAATGTCTATCTTTTAATAATGTTCTTAGACATTTATTTTCAAAGACATTTAGTTTGTTTTCCAGCTATATTGGTGTCTTCCATCTTTCACATCCATATGTCAGGACTAATGCCATACATTATTTAGTGGAAGTGTTTTAAATCCTGAAATAGTGGATTGGAAATAGTTATTTATGCTTCTCTCTTTCTCACACCAAAGGGACACGGTTTAGCTTCCTGGTCCAGTTAATCCAACTTGCCTACTTTTCGTGTCCGAGGCACTACGTACCACTTCATTCCTTCAGTAATAATCCACGTGGATTGACCCGTCACTTGCACGCAGCAGATCACCCATGCTACAAGCCTCGGAGAGGTTTGGGCAGATCATCAGATAGTCCTGATCTTGTGTTGCTCCACATTCGCATGTTTCATCCTCCCTGTATCGCCATCTTTTCAGGTTTTTCCTGCATCGTGATACACCAGTTCAAAGTCTATTTAGTGACGTCCATGTTGCGTAGGGCAAGAGATGTCCAGGCGCAGGTTCCTCCCGTAACTCGATCAAGGGGACCTGCGTCAGCTGTTTCCAACTTTCGATGCGTCGATTTCCTGAACTGGTCTGTAGTCTATTGACTGTAAGAAACTTCGTCTTGACTTTAGTCCTGGGCGCTGCTTTGCGGCACCTGATGCCCGAACATAGAGTGTCTTGTGTCATTTACCTGTTTCTCTCTTTCTATTTTTGACACGACAGTTCTTCGTATCTCTGGTGGCGCTATGCCGATTATAGGGTATATTTTTTCAGTTGGTGTAGGTTTTAGGCATCCGGTAACTATACGGTCTGTCTCATTTATTGCTGTATCTATATGTTTGACATGTGCAGAACTCTTTCAGACTGGTGCTGCGTACTCAGCTACAGAGAAACACAGAGCGAGTACTGATATTCTGTTGACATCTAGCTTTGCTCCCCATGCTGTGCTTGTCAGTTTTCGTATGATACTATTTCTTGCATGTATTTTCTGTTCTGTCTCCTGGTAATGTGCGGCATAGGACAGCATGCGGTCCAATTTTACTCTCAAGTATTTGGAGGCCGTGCTGTGTTCTAGATCCCGTCTTCGCCATTTGATCTGCAACTTTCTGTTCGCCTCTCTATTTATGAGGTTCCAGGCACATACTTGAGTTTTGCTGGGGTTTGGTTTGAGGTGATTTTTTTGGGGTAATATAGAGCAAGGGCATCAGGGCGTTTGTCAGTATCTGTTCGACTGTTTCGAAGCCCGTTCCCTGTGTAGCTACTGCTATACCATCGGCTTATATGAATTTAGTCACCTCTGTATCTATAGGTTGAACGTTGGTGTATATTTATACAGCATAGGTACCGCGGCACTTTCTCGTGTCAGCCCATTTTTCGGGGTTTCCCCCATCGACCTTTCTTACCCCCCAAAGTGACGTAGACTCGCTGATTTTGCAGGATACATTTAATGAGGTTTGTGAGACGCCAGTCCTTTGTCATAGAGTATAGGTTAGCAAACAACTTCTGGTGGTTTATGGTGTCATAGAGTATAGGTTAGCAAACAACTTCTGGTGGTTTATGGTGTCATAGAGTATAGGTTAGCAAACAACTTCTGGTGGTTTATGATGTCATAGAGTATAGGTTAGCAAACAACTTCTGGTGGTTTATGGTGTCATAAGAGTATAGCTTAGCAAACAACTTCTGGTGGTTTATGGTGTCATAGAGTATAGGTTAACAAACAACGTCTGGTGGTTTATGGTGTCATAGAGTATAGGTTAGCAAACAACTTCTGGTGGCTTATGGTGTCATAGAGTATAGGTTAGCAAACAACTTCTGGTGGTTTATGGTGTAATAGAGTATAGGTTAGCAAACAACTTCTGGTGGTTTATGGTGTCATAGAGTATAGGTTAGCAAACAACTTCTGGTGGTTTATGGTGTCATAGAGTATAGGTTAGCAAACAACTTCTGGTGGTTTATGGTGTCATAGAGTATAGGTTAGCAAACAACTTCTGGTGGTTTATAGTGTCATAGAGTATAGGTTAGCAAATAACTTCTGGTGGTTTATGGTGTCATAGAGTATAGGTTAGCAAACAACTTCTGGTGGTTTATGGTGTCATAGAGTATAGGTTAGCAAACAACTTCTGGTGGTTTATGGTGTCATAGAGTATAGGTTAGCAAACAACTTCTGGTGGTTTATGGTGTCATAGAGTATAGGTTAGCAAACAACTTCTGGTGGTTTATGGTGTCATAGAGTATAGGTTAGCAACCAACTTCTGGTGGTTTATGGTGTCATATGCTGCGCTTGTCAATAAAAGTTACTCCTGTGGTCTGTTAACCTTTGTACCCGTCTTTGATCAGTTGTGCCAGGTTAAGAACCTGGTTAACCCAATTCTAGTTGGACCATGGGTTGTAGTACAGTTAAAGCAGAATAGACGGCAAAGATTTTAATACAATAAAATAAATTTGTTAAATGTTTGCTTCCATCTAAGAGACCGTACTAAGTTTTCGGTATTGACACGTCCCAGTCTATCCTGCTGTAATGAGCAATCGACGTACTCTTTAAAAATAACCGAGTGACAAGGCAAACATTGCCATACCGTCTCAAATATCATGTGACATCATACAAAACAGTTTAAACATTTCAATTATGACGGCACTTTCTATGAAACAGATTCTCACTAATTTTAATAAATGTCACAGAAGAAGGAAACTGGGCAATCCATTTCACAAAAATCTGAGTTTTCCACCAAGAAAATCCCCAACACAGCATCAATCAGCGCAATATCAATCCCCAACACAGCATCAATCAGCGCAATATCAATCCCCAACACAGCATCAATCAGCGCAATATCAATCCCCAACACAGCATCAATCAGCGCAATATCAATCCCCAACACAGCATCAATCAGCGCAATATCAATCCCCAACACAGCATCAATCAGCGCAATATCAATCCCCAACACAGCATCAATCAGCGCAATATCAATCCCCAACACAGCATCAATCAGCGCAATATCAATCCCCAACACAGCATCAATCAGCGCAATATCAATCCCCAACACAGCATCAATCAGCGCAATATCAATCCCCAACACAGCATCAATCAGCGCAATATCAATCCCCAACACAGCATCAATCAGCGCAATATCAATCCCCAACACAGCATCAATCAGCGCAATATCAATCCCCAACACAGCATCAATCAGCGCAATATCAATCCCCAACACAGCATCAATCAGCGCAATATCAATCCCCAACACAGCATCAATCAGCGCAATATCAATCCCCAACACAGCATCAATCAGCGCAATATCAATCCCCAACACAGTATCAATCAGCGCAATATCAGCATTGAGACGTTCATGTCTTCGATTTTGTTTTACCTTACGGCAAGTTTCAAAATTGTTAGTAGCCACACGCTCTAGTCTACTCAGCTGTGAGAATCTCAACCAAATACCTGACTAGCAGGAAATTGTAGCTCTCAAGTATTAGAACTCTGCTGTTGATTATCGCCCGTGCCATTCTCTCAGGCTGTGACACGTCTTCTCTCTGCCTTCCTCTGTCTCTCTTTCCTGCTATCTTTCTCGTTGTCACAATGTGCTCCAATGTGTATATGCGTACTATTTATGGTCATATTGGATTAATTTGTTACAGTTTATGTCATTACATTTCAAGGTTGCGCAGTGGATAGTGCACTTAGTTTCTAATCGCTCGATTAGGGTTCGGTCCCCAGTTGATGCATGATTTTTTTTTCTAATTGCAAAACTGCTCCCTATGTCTACCCAGACTCAAGATATGCGTACCAGAATAATCTGGGAAATTAAAGGCAGTCGACGTGATGCGGACCACATTATCCATCGTGTACCGTTGGTTAGGATAATATGAACCTAACGCCATATTCCCAATATACCAATATATATAAGTGGATCTTTACCTTTTTTTTTTAAATTCGTTATGTAATAAAGACTTTTAAAATTATGTTTTCATCCAACTTTCAATTTTTTAAACAAAACGTTAATTAAACAAAATTATTTCTTTAACTTTTTTTTTCTAATGCTAGTGTTCTAGTAGGTAGCTGGAAAGGTTTTATTTAATTAGCTGATTGATAGATTGATTGATTGATTGAACTCCACACATCAAACTTGCTTTAATAACCTCCCAAGACATGCTTAGAAGATCACAGTGAACAAATTCATCCGACCTGGATATCATTCGGGGACGTTCTTGTTGGAATATACGAACGGGCTACAAATTATTCTCTTATAATTATGACAGGAATTCTAAACACCTTCCCATTATTGTGGAAGTTTGCAGAATCGTCGCTGAAGACTTTAAGAGTGCAGTAGTGTCTCATCTAAAGCAGAAGTGCATATACTAAGGTCGGATTTAGATATAATTTGAGAAGGGTCTGTAAGCTGGCAAATGGAGTTTAATGTAAATAAATGTACAGTCACCCACATGGGTAGATCCAATATGGAACATACTTACAGAATGGGGCAGAAGAATATTAGAAAGATGTAAAAGGAAAAGGACCTAGAGGTTATGATAGATCAAACAGGTAAGGTGAGTGCCCAAGTCCAGGTAGCAGGGAAAAAGACAAAGGCAACTTTAGGTATGATAAAAAGAAATATTAAACATAGAAGCAAGGAAGTGATAGTCAAACTGTATAAAGCATTAGTTAGACCTAGATTGGAGTACTGTGTACAGGTGTGGAATCATTATCGTAGAGGGGATATACATGCTGGAAAGGATTACAAACAGAGCGGCAAAGCTGGTAGTAGGATTTCAGAATTACAGACTCAGAAAAACCGGCCTTCAGTGTCTAGAAAAGAGAACAATTCGAGGTGACTTAATATGGGTTTATAAGATAATTAAAGGAACGGATAAATTAGACTATAAGGAGATTTTGAAAATACAGCCACCCACAAGCACAAGAGGGCATAGCTTTAAATTAACTAAACAGAGGTCCAGATTAGATATTAGAAAATATTTTTTTTAGTTCAAGAGTGATAATTGTGTGCAATGCATTGTCACAGGAAGTAGTGGACGCAGGGACAATTAATGCCTTTAGAGCAAGGTAATGTAAATGAAACTGGTTGTATACAGACTCTGCAGAATCTTCTAAACCAGTATAAAGACGCTAAGTCAAGTTCCCTTAACCTAGCTTAGTTTAGCTTAGCTTTGCTTAGCTGAGCTTAACTTAACTTAGCCTAACTTTACTTAAGTTAACTTAACTTCACTTCACTTCACTTCACTTTACTTAACTTATCTTAAATAAAGTCAACCTAACTTAACTTCGGCTAACTTGAGTTAATGTTGTTATACTTGTTTAGAAGACACTGCAGAGTCGGCATACAACCAGTTTCTATTACATTTCCTTGCTCTAAAAACTATGCGCATCCGATCTATTCTTGAATGCCTTAATTGACCATGCCTCCACTATTTCATGTAGCGATGCATTCCAGGCATTCACAGCTCTCTGACTAAAAAAATATTTCCTAATATCTAATCTGGAACTTTTAAAAATTAATTTGTAGCTATGCCTTCTTGTTATTGTAGGTGGTTGTAATTTGAAAACTTAGTCTAATTTACCCACTCATTTTATTATCTTATAAACCTGTATTGTCACCTCGAATTATTCTATTCTCTAGATACTGTAGACCGTTATTTATGAGTCCTTCCTTATAACGTTATGTTAAATTTCGACAGGATGTTGTAGCCGATCTTTGATGTTGCTCTCTCATTTATAGGACTGTCTTCCTTTTGCCTGCCTGCTTTAAACATTTCCCAGTGTATGGATTCGCCAGTCTATCTGTTTGTAATGCGGGTGTATTGGCCTGTGAATGGCTGCGTGTGTCTATCTGTTTGTAATACGGGTGTATTGACCTATGTATGGATGCGTGTGTCTATCTGTTTGTAATGCGGGTGTATTGGCCTGTGAATGGATGCGTGTGTCTATCTGTTTGTAATGCGGGTGTATTGACCTATGTTTAGATGCGTGTGTCTATCTGTTTGTAATACGGGTGTATTGACCTATGTATGGATGCGTGTGTCTATCTGTTTGTAATGCGGGTGTATTGGCCTGTGAATGGATGCGTGTGTCTATCTGTTTGTAATGCGGGTGTATTGACCTATGTTTAGATGCGTGTGTCTATCTGTTTGTAATACGGGTGTATTGACCTATGTATGGATGCGTGTGTCTATCTGTTTGTAATGCGGGTGTATTGGCCTGTGAATGGATGCGTGTGTCTATCTGTTTGTAATGCGGGTGTATTGACCTATGTATGGATTTGTGTGTCTGTTTGTAATGTGGGTGTATTGGCCTGTGTTTGGATGCGTGTGTCTATCTATTTGTAATGTGGGTGTACTGACCTGTGTATGGATGTCTGTTTGTAATGTGTTACATTGTTGTAGTTTTGCCAGTCACTTCTGTTCGTGGGGAAGTGGTCATAAAGAGAAAAAAAATCCCCGACATGCCCAGTCAAACTGGACACAAAGTGGCTTCGAGCACGACATGTTGGCATTGCAAACCAAGCTTGCCGTTTATTCCAATGCCTTTCTTATGCCCGCCTGCCTTCAGCATATCTTCTCCATTTTTGTTTTCAGTATTAAATCTTATTATTGTGTTGTTGAAGGCTCACGATGAGCAAGTCTACTCTTTTGTGCAGCCTGAAAATGTAGTGTGACGGATTACAGTAGCTTTCCTCCCATTCCTAGCAAGGTAATGAAAGTAGACTGGGGGTCCTCCAGGCGATTGTGCTTAGCTTCATCTCTACTATGGGGATTACGTCGATCCTCCACTTCGATAGCAAGGCTGCCACGAAAACAGCCCGTTTTCAGGAGCAGCTGCAAGGAAGTCGAGACGGGGATCTTGGACAGTAAATTTTGCATGACCCTGACTAACATGTCTGATCAGTATATTTTGTCTGACTCATACTAACATGTCCAATCAAAATGGTTTGCCAGACCAAACGTTAGTCTCCTCTCCCCCTTTTTATTGTATCTCTATAATTGTCCAAAACATTTTCCTAATGTCTACGTGTTTCATTATTACAGTATTTATATCGATAATCTATTTCGGACTTCTGTATCCGTTTTCTTCTCTTTCCACGAAATGAGACCTGCAAATTTTCCCTGAAAACCGTTTTCTTAAAAATATATCAAGAAAAAGTGCATCAGTATCGATATATCTCTACTCCGTCCAATACGTCCCCCAGCGACTACTAGATGAATATATTATTATGGAAGATGCTAATTTTGGTTGCTTTGGTACACCATTTTTAAATTCTGGAAAACCTTTGCCATGGCATCCACCTTGCTGTGGGACTAGGGTGATTTCATTCATTATGTTGTGTCCTGATCCTTGACTGATGCTCACAAGTGTGGCTTTTAAATTCAGACACCCCCCTCCCCCGAAGCCCCTTCCAGCGATGTTTCATCCCGAGGCGTATAATTGCTGCAATTGTCTTTGGAGTCACTCCTTGATGTTCCTGATCAGAGGGTCAACGGTGTGTTTTTCACATAACTCATCCCGTTTTGAAACTTCCTACTCCACTCGTAAGATTAATTACCTATCGCAAATTTTTGATGCGATTATTTGAAAATAAAGCCAAATACTCATTTAAAGGGTCAGAGATACAGCATTGAATGAGCTAACAGCAGTCAGCGACTTATAGCTATCAAACATACAGCATTGAATGAGCTAACAGCAGTCAGCGACTTACAGCTATCAGATGCAGCATTGAATGAGCTAACAGCAGTCAGCGACTTAAAGCTAAACAGCAGTCAGCGACTTACAGCTATCAGATGCAGCATTGAATGAGCTAACAGCAGTCAGCGACTTACAGCTATCAAATGCAGCATTGAATGAGCTAACAGCAATCAGCGACTTATAGCTGGCTGTTTACGTCACGGTCAGCAAACCATACCTGACCAAGAACACATTCGTCTTCAGCTTGAACTCGTGTAGGCGGGCTAAGAGAATAGGGATCGAAGAGAGAAGGCAGACCGTGTCCCCAAAGGTCCAGTGCTGAAACAAGATGTATACGTCCAAAAGGAGCAAATATCGCAGTTTCGCTGTAAACAACGACACAACGTTCTTTTAGAACAAAAGCCAGAATGATAAATACAAGACACAAATTACAGCTGGATAGCTGCCGAAGACGGATGTGTCGGACCGAAAGGTGCAAATATCGCAATCAAGCTGTAAACTAGTGAAACAACGCATTCCGTTCTCCTGACTATATCCTGTTGCTTGCAGGGCTTGATAGCAGGAGATTAAGAACGAAGAAGAAGAAGAAGACGAAGAAGAAGAGCTGGATAGACGATAGACTTCATCTAACGACTGTGGAGGTCAGATGTTTCTACACTTTCAAGTTAACCTTGTTGTTGTTGTTGTTGTTGTCGTTGTCGTTGTCATCGTCGTCGTCGTCGTTGTTATTGTTGTTTATTGCCCACAATGAGTAAGTTTACTCTTTTGAGTACCCTGAAAAAAAGGACTTTATTTGGCCGGTTGTAGTAGCTTTTCTCCCATCCCGAGAGTGCTGATGAAGGTGGACAACGGTCCTCCAGATGGTTGTGCTATGCTTGACGCTCACTACTACGATGATCGCGTAGATCCCCCACCTCGTTAGAGAGACTGCCTTGAAAACAGTCTTTTATTCAGGGAGCACTACATGGAAGAGAAATAGTTGTCTTGGTCAGTCTATTGTCCTTGACCGTGGCGCGTCGTCCAGGTGAGATTGTTGTGCCTGACCGGACTAACATCTCAGACACCCGCTTCCCCCTCCTCAAAGGTAGCCTAAACTCAGTGTACAAGGTTAAGTTCTTATTTTGTAACAAGCAACAAAAACCCACACCAAAAAAAAACAAAAAACAATGCCTTACCAAGATTCGCAAACCAGTGCATTTGCTAAACAATTAATAATTATGCGAATATTTTATGGAAAAAATTATGTCAAACAGAAATCACCGAGCCATTATACCTCGGACAGAGGCCTTCGTGAGTGACACACATGTACGTGTGTGTTCAACAAAGCTGTCACTGCCAGGCTGGGCAACTACCACTGGGAGGCTGGCGTGGACAACCCTGGTGTTGGTGCTCGATTAGGTGTCACTAATTAAGCGTGTTTCACCAGTGTGATGAGGTCAGCGAGAAATGTTGGCGGAGAGGAATGTTGGCGGAAGGGGTGGGGGGGGGGGGGGTGTGTGCATTTTTTGTGTAGAGGGAGTGTATAAATAGTTGTTGAATTAATAGGCGATGCCGAGGTAGTTGATATAGAGGTGGAGAAGGAGAGAGCGATAGAGAGAGAGGGAGAGAGAGAGAGACATACATAGAGTGAGAGAATTAATAGAAAAAGATACAAAATTAGGTAATTGTGATACTAACCAAGAACTAAAAGAACCGAGCTGATGGAAGTTAGATAGATAGTTCATTTTGAACTCACGACCGTCAGCACTCGAGGCCGACGTCTTACTTCGTGACTACTGAGTCCCTGACTTTCTTAAGCCTTTCGATTCCCCGCGATTCTTCTGTTGTCGTTGTTTGACTGTTTTGTAGCTGATTGTTTCCATGGGCGTAGATTGTGTTTGTTAGTTCTTATGATGACAAATGGGAGAAATGTAATCCAGTGGATCTTGGATAAACAGCTGGAGGACCTGGATTTTGTGGAAGATATAGCCCTTCTGTCCTACGGCCAAAGCCAAATGAAAAAGAATCTGAATACACTGGATTATCCCTCTAAACAAGTCGGTTTGAAGATCCATGAGGAAAAGACAAAAATAGTTAGGGTCAATGCAGCAAGCACAGAACCAATCAGACTGAGAGAAACGCCACTGGAAGAGATAAAGGTATTTACATACCTAAGAAGCATCATCAACAAGGAAGGAGGGACAGACGAGGATATAAGAACATGGATTCAAAATGCAAGAATTGCATTCGGAAAGTTGAAACCCATATGGAACTCCAAGGAAATAAGAAGGAAGACAAAAATAAGGATAATCAGTTAACATGTGAAGCCAGTCCTGCTGTATGGAGCGGAAACCTGGAGGATGACCAGAGGCAATGACGGGAGACTGGAGGGTTTTGTCAACAGATGTCTGAGAAAGATTCTTGGTTTAATATGGGTTGACAAAGTTACAAAGGACAGACTGTGGGAGAGATGGGACAAGGTAAATTGGAATGGGAAATCTTAGGAGAAAAGTGGAGATGGATGGGTCATACATTAAGAAAGCTCCCAGGTCTGTATCACCAGGCAATCCCTGTCATGGAACCCCAAGTGAAGGAGAGGCATAGGCAGATCAAGGAATACAAGGAGACGAGATCTGGAGGCGGAACAAAAAAAGGAGGAAATAAGCTGGATGGAAGTGGAGAAGATTGCACAGGACTGAGCTGCTTGGCGAGGGTTGGTTGATGGCTTATGTACCTCTGGGTGATAGAAGGCACAGGACAGAGCTGCTTGGCGAGGGTTGGTTGATGGCTTATGCACCTCTGGGTGATAGAAGGCACAGGATAGAGCTGCTTGGCGAGGGTTGGTTGATGGCTTATGCACCTCTGGGTGATAGAAGGCACAGGACAGAGCTGCTTGGCGAGGGTTGGTTGATGGCTTATGCACCTCTGGGTGATAGAAGGCACAGGATAGAGCTGCTTGGCGAGGGTTGGTTGATGGCTTATGCACCTCTGGGTGATAGAAGGCACAGGATAGAGCTGCTTGGCGAGGGTTGGTTGATGGCTTATGCACCTCTGGGTGATAGAAGGCACAGGACAGAGCTGCTTGGCGAGGGTTGGTTGATGGCTTATGCACCTCTGGGTGATAGAAGGCACAGGATAGAGCTGCTTGGCGAGGGTTGGTTGATGGCTTATGCACCTCTGGGTGATAAAAGGCACAGGACAGAGCTGCTTGGCGAGGGTTGGTTGATGGCTTATGTACCTCTGGGTGATAGAAGGCACAGGACAGAGCTGCTTGGCGAGGGTTGGTTGATGGCTTATGCACCTCTGGGTGATAGAAGGCACAGGACAGAGCTGCTTGGCGAGGGTTGGTTGATGGCTTATGCACCTCTGGGTGATAGAAGGCACAGGACAGAGCTGCTTGGCGAGGGTTGGTTGATGGCCTATTCACCGCAAATCAACATCACGTTTTTCTTCAAGCTCGTGAAGACGTTGCTGGTGTTGTTGTTGATGATGGTGCTGTTGATATTATTATTGATTAATACGTGAATGTTGTTGTTGGCTTGGCTTCGTGGCTTGGCTTCGTTCGTTCTTAATCTCCCACTACCAAACCATGAAAGGGCTTAAGTAGCAGAATGTAGTCCAGAGAACGGAATGCGTTGTGTCGTAGTTTACAGATTGACTGCGATATTTGCACCTTTCGGTCCAACACATCCGACTTCAGCAAAGCATTTTTTGAGTACTGGGTTAGCATTCCCTCTTCGATCCCTTCTCCCTAGCCAGTCTGCCCTGCTGCAGCCTGTTATCCAGGATCACCGCGTGGAGGTGTTGAAGGGTCTTGGCAGCTATGGGTCGCTGAACACTGCAGCCCATGCGCTGCTCAGCATCTTGATCCCTAATGTTGTTGTTATTGATGTTATTATTGGTGATTACGTGAATGTTCTTGTTGATTCTGTTGTTTGGTGCTGTTGCTGCTGTTGATTTATTGGTCACATCGTTGTTGACCATGGTGCTGCGTACGAAGAAGAAAAAGAAGACCATGGTGCTGATGATGGGTTCAAGATGCTGAGAGGTGCATGCACTGTAGTGGTGAGCGACTCAGAGCTGCCAAGAATCTTCTCTGCCTCCACGTGGTAATCCTGGATACCAGGCTGCAACAGGGCAGACTGCCAAATAAGAAAGGATTGGAGAGTGAAGGCTAATCCGGTACTACCTGGATAAAAGGCTGTAATAGGTCAGACTGCCAAATAAAAAGGGATCGGAGAGTGAAGACTAATCCGGTACTACCTTGATAAAAGGCTGCAATAGGGCAGACTGCAAAATAAGAAAGGATCGGAGAGTGAAGGCTAATCCGGTACTCAAAAATGCTTCCTTTAGTCGGATGTGATCGTACGAAAGGTGAAAATATCGCAGTCAAGCTGAAAACTACGACACAACGCATTCCGTTCTCTGGACAGCATCTTGCTACTGGCAAATCCTTTTTCAGTGATTGGTTGCTCAAGTTTGAGAGCGAACGACGAAAAAGAAGAAAAAAAGAAGATAATGATTTTGATGTTGTTGTTATTGATGCTATTATATAATGCTGATGTTGTTGTTGATAATTTTACCGCCGATGTGGCTGTTGTTGTTGTTGTTGTTGTTGCTGTTGTTGTTGACGATGATGCTTTTGTCGGTGCTGTTGCAGTGAATGTTATTGTTACGGTGTTATTATGTGCGTTTATCTCGCTGCAAGTGATGTTGTTGTAGATATTGTTGTTGGTGTTGTTTCTGATGTTGGTGTTGTTTGGATTTATGTTGTTGACTTTACTAATTGTAATGCTGTTTTTGTTTTGTTTCTGTGGTTGCTGGTGTTGTTTATGATGTTGTTTATGATGTTGATATTGCTCTGATGTTTGTTGTTCTTGATGTTGGGAATGTTCGTAATGATGCTGTTCATGATGTTGATGTTGTTGGTGGTGTTCATGATGGTATTGTTCATTATGTTGATGATGATAGTGTTGTTGAAGATGTTGTCCATGATGTTGATGATGATAGTGTTGTTGAAGATGTTGTCCATGATGTTGTTGTTGATAGTGTTGTTGAAGATGTTGTTCATGATGTTGATGGTGTTGTTCCTCTGTGCTCTTGACGATGTATTCAGATAAAACATGGTGGACATACTATCTGGCTGTAGGGAAATGCGTTTATTATCATTAAGTTTAACACTACATATACAACTGTTAGTAACTTGAGATGAGGGTCTTGGTCAATATGTTTTAACTGGTCGTGGGGTGAGGGTCTTAGTCAATATGTTTTAACTGGTCGTGGGGTGAGGGTCTTGGTCAATATGTTTTAACTGGTCGTGGGGTGAGGGTCTTAGTCAATATGTTTTAACTGGTCATGGGGTGAGGGTCTTAGTCAATATGTTTTAACTGGTCGTGGGGTGAGGGTCTCGGTCAATATGTTTTAACTGGTCGTGGGGTTAGGGTCTTGGTCAATATGTTTTAACTGGTCGTGTGGTGAGGGTCTTGGTCAATATGTTTTAACTGGTCGTGGGGTGAGGGTCTTGGTCAATATGTTTTAACTTATCGTGGGGTGAGAGTCGTGCTCAGTATGTTTTAACTTATCGTGGGGTGAGAGTCGTGCTCAGTATGTTTTAACTTATCGTGGGGTGAGAGTCGTGCTCAGTATTGTTTTAACCTATCGTGGGGTGAGGGTCGTGCTCAGTATGTTTTAACTTATCGGGACGTATGGGTCTGGGTCAGTATATATTTGCTGATCGTGACGTGGAGTGGGGGATCTTGGTCCTTATGTTTTACCTGAACCTGACATGATCCAGCGTCTGTCAATGTTTCACCTGACTCGGACATGAGCTAGGATCTTTATCAGTATGTTTCACCTGACTCGGACATGAGCTAGGATCTTTATCAGTATGTTTCACCTGACTCGGACATGAGCTAGGATCTTTATCAGTATGTTTCACCTGATCTTGTGACTAGTAGTGAGGGTCGAAGATACACCAGTGAATGGGCTGACAAAGATTGTATTTTGTCCCCCAAGTGGCGGCCCTGAAAATGGATTGCAACCATGCAGCCCGGCTTTGAGATTAGGGATCGTAACGGGAAGGCAAAACCATTCTGAAAAAATGCTTTGCTGAAAATTGATTTATAGAGCTGAAAAGCACATATATTGCAGCCTCGCTGTGAGCTGCGAAATAATAATCTCAGAACCGTCTTTTTCAGGACAAACGCATAAGAAGAAGAAGAATTTAGTATTGGCTCCAACCCTACGGATATTGTTTCCTATTAGCCTGATGATATTAATGGCAACCACGATAAGGGCCAAGGTCGGGTGAAATATTGACAACGACTCCACATTGAAACATTATACCATGATCAACAAGCCGCTGTCCGAGTATCTGGGCAAACATCAGATCGGTTTGCAGTACACAAGGGAGTCCGGCAGGGATGTATCGTCTCACCTTATCTATACACCATATATGCGGAATGTATAAAAAGAAATGTTCGAGAAGACGAGCACATTGAACGTTTCGACCCATTTACGATTGGGGGGTACGAGATTCCAGTGTTACGATTGGCAGATGACACAGTGATACTATCAAGAAGTGCAGAAGAGCTAGAGCAGCTACTTTCAGCTGTTAGTGGACATAGTAAAGATCAAAACCTGTTTATAAACATGAATAAAACAAAGATAATGACCACCGACAAAACACAATATCAGCATAAATTTACAGTGGGTGGTGAGGAAATAGATCAGGTCACACATTTTGAATATCTAAGCTCCAGAATTGACAAAAATGGCGACTGCTCGAAAGAAATCAGAAGAAAACTAGCTATGGCAATGCAGAGACTGAACAGCCTGAAAAAATTATGGCAGAGCACCAACAAAACGATAAAAGTAAAAGTCTTGAGAGTCTGTGTTTTTCCTGTGGCAGCTTATGGCTGTGAATCATGGACGATTACGAAAACTTCTAGACAAAGAATCGAATTCTTCGAGTCAAAAAGTTGCAGAAAGATCCTCAGAATACCCTGGGCAGAGAAAAAAATAAATATAGACATTCGGCAGGAGTTGAGCATAGAGGAGAATTGGTTTATCAATTCCATTTTGGCTTGAAAATGCAAATACTTTGGTCACATCAAGAGACACAACTGTCTTGAGAGAACAGTGATGGAAGGTATGGTGCCAGGCAAAAGATGAAGGGGTAGACCAAGAAGACGATGGCACCAAGATATCCAGTAATGCCTGGGTATGACTGTGGCGGAGGCTGGAGTTTTGGCAAGGGAACGAGTTTCTTTCAGACAGACTGTGATGGGAGCGACGTTATATAAAGGACATGCTGCATGATGATGACTCCACCTAATAACAAGGTCAAGTGAAATATCCTGACCAAGACCTCAACGTGCGTCAGACAATTTGACACATACTTATCAAGACTACACCAAACGTCAAGGAAAGTGAAACCTACTGACTCAGACTCCAACTCCCGCCAGGGTCACGTAAAACGGCCTGACATTTGACCATGTTAAACATACTGACTCATACCCCCACCTAACTTCTGGGTCATGTAAAACGGCCTGACGTTTGACCATGTTAAACATACTGACCCAGACCCCCACCTAACTTCTGGGTCATGTAAAACGGCCTGACGTTAGACCATGTTAAACATATTGACTCAAACCCCACCTAACTTCTGACATATTGACTCCACCTAACTTCTCGGTCAGATAAAACAGCCGGACGTTAGACCATGTTAAACATACTGACTCAAACCCCACCTAACTTCTGGGTCATGTAAAACGGCCTGACAATAGACAAGTGAAACACACTTACTAAAACCTTACCTCACATCAGTGATAGGTGAAACTAATTGTCCAAGTCGCCATATCACATCAGGGTCACGTGGAATGTAATGATAAGCAGAATATCAAACCTCGCATTACACTACTGACAGTAAGACCCATCAACCGTCTTTATTACCACACTACCACTAACGGTATCAGTAAAGTCACTGAAACCCGCAACACCACCCCTCCCTCTCCTCCCCCCCCCCCCCCCCCCCACGACCATACACAACATGAAGGTCACAAACTGGTTTCCGTCTTATTTCAAATAAACAAGCAAATAACATTAACACGCCATCCATCCTTATCCAAACTAACGCCTACAACATATATTACAACATGCACCCGACATACCTGCGCACCTGCTTATTTATCAGACAATGCTAGGTCGACGGTTCTCAACCCTTTCGTCTACGTGGACCCCTTTAAGACAATGAAGATTTGACGTTACCACTCTAACACAATGATAATTTGCCGTACCTTCTTAAACCAATGCACATTCTTCGAGATTGCTTTAAGCCAATGCACATTCTTCGAGATTGCTTTAAGCCAATGCACATTCTTCGAGATTGCTTTAAGCCAATGCACATTCTTCGAGATTGCTTTAAGCCAATGCACATTCTTCGAGATTTCTTTAAGCCAATGCACATTCTTCGAGATTGCTTTAAGCCAATGCACATTCTTCGAGATTGCTTTAAGCCAATGCACATTCTTCGAGATTGCTTTAAGCTAATGCACATTCTTCGAGATTGCTTTAAGCCAATAATTATTTAGCGTGTCCAATTTAAGCCAATGATAATTCACTGTGCCTGACACATCCGTCTTCGACCGTGTCTTCTTATCATTGCCCTATAATTTCCAGCTCCCCTCCCTTCCCCCGCTATGTCTTTCCTGTCGTTTTTAGGTTTATCTCAACTTCCCTTTTCTATGAGTGTTTTGGTCTGCCCCTAGTTTTTTTACCCTGAGGATTCCAGAACAATGTTTGCCTTGAAATGTTCGCCATGTCTGTGACTAAATAAAGTCAATGATAATTCGCCGTAGCGTCATAAAGTCAATGATATTTCGTCGTGACCTCTTCAAGCCAATGCTAATTCATCGTGGCTCCTTCAATCCAATGATAATTCGTCGTGATGTCTTCCAGCCAATGATAATTCGTCCTGATGTTTTCCAGTCAATGATAATTCGTCGTGATGTCTTCCATCCAATGATAATTCATCGTACTGTCTTCCAGTCAATGATAATTCATCGTACTGTCTTCCAGTCAATGACAATTCATCGTACTGTCTTCCAGTCAATGATAATTCATCGTACTGTCTTCCAGTCAATGATAATTCATCAAACTGTCTTCCAGTCAATGATAATTCATCGAACTGTCTTCCAGTCAATGATAATTCATCGAACTGTCTTCCAGTCAATGATAATTCATCGTACTGTCTTCCAGTCAATGACAATTCATCGTACTGTCTTCCAGTCAATGATAATTCATCGAACTGTCTTCCAGTCAATGATAATTCATCGTACTGTTTTCCAGTCAATGATAATTCATCGTACTGTCTTCCAGTCAATGATAATTCATCGTACTGTCTTCCAGTCAATGACAATTCATCGTACTGTCTTCCAGGCAATGATAATTCATCGTACTGTCTTCCAGTCAATGATAATTCATCGTACTGTCTTCCAGTCAATGACAATTCATCGTACTGTCTTCCAGTCAATGATAATTCATCGTACTGTCTTCCAGTCAATGACAATTCATCGTACTGTCTTCCAGGCAATGATAATTCATCGTACTGTCTTCCAGTCAATGACAATTCATCGTACTGTCTTCCAGGCAATGATAATTCATCGTACTGTCTTCCAGTCAATGATAATTCGCCATGATCTCCTTACTCCTTCCCCAAGAACTTTAAAAAAATCCCAATGACCGTTGTGACGTTTCTACCCATTTCCGAGGTTCGTCACAGAGATTTGCAGTTAAATACCGCTTGCCATTACAGTTGCAGCGGAGTGTGAATGTTAGATTTTTATTATACTAGCAGCAAAAAAACCGTACCCTCAGTTTTGAACTTGTGTCCCTTCGGTCAAGAGACCAGTGCACTAACCGCTCTGTCAGTCGCATCATCTCACCAAGGCCCCGCCTGTTCACCACCTTCTTTACAGCTAGGTTGACGGGAACATGTCCAGATCGAAAAGTGAACTCGAGTACTTTAGCGCAGGAAGCAAGCGCGTATATAGCTTTGCAACTCGTAGTTTTAATCAGACAATTAATCATTGTACCTCGTTAAATACGCTAGGTTGGGCGACACAGGAGATACCATCTCCCTAAAACTGTTTGCAACTGCCATTGAAGAAGTGTTTAGGTACCTTATTCGGCAGGATTGAGGTGTCAACATAGACCGCGAGATGCTCTCACATCTACGCGTTGCAAACGACGTTGTGATCTTCAGCCACATCATTGCAGAAGACGAACCAAGCGTAAGGTACGGCGGATGGTCTGAACATAAATTGAAAGAATAATCGGGATCAAGATGCTGAGCAGCGCAAGAGCTGCAGTGGTCAGCGACCCATAGCTGACTGCTAGCGTCTGGGTCAGCGAACCAGAGCTGCCAATACCCTTCTACACCTCCACGCGATGATCCTGGATAACAGGCTGCAGCAGGGAAGATTGGCTAAGGAGAAAGGATCGAAGAGGGAATGCTAACCCGGTACTAAAAAAATGCTTGCTGAAATCGGATGTGTTGGACCGATAGGTGCAAATATCGCAGCCAAGCTGTAAAGTACGACACAATGCATTCCGTTCTCTGGACTACATTCTGCTACTTAAGCCCTTTCATGGCTTGGTAGTGGGAGACACTAGAACGAACAAAGAAGAAGAAGAAGAAGAAAGAATAATCAATTTCTACTGAACACTTTCTGTCTTACTGGGGAAACTGGAATTGGAAGATGAGTCCATCGATATGGTCAACATCATTGTTGATAAAATATAGGCGCATATAGGCGCAGGCACAAGCAATAGTGGCAATGGCCGCACTGGAGACACTACCAAAGAGGAGCGCCGTACTGTTATCCCTTTCCTTTAGCAGTGAAGGAGTGAAGTCCATAAATATTAAGATTCGGGGAATTAAGATTCAATACTGTAATGTATGTATGATACAACGAGCAAGTATACGAGTGAAGTAGGTGGTTCCGCAACGTCGTGAGCTCTGTCATATAATTTTCTCGAACGGATCAGGGAATCGAGTAGTGGCAACATAATCGATTATAGCAGCTGAACACTATCTTGTAAAAAAGTCGCTAAATCACAGACGTCTTATGTTATGTTATCTTATCTTATCTTACCTTTCATGACCAAACCCGAACCCTAACCCTAACATTAATCCTAACCTTAACCTCAACATCAATCATATCTTGAATTCTAACCCTAACCCCTACCACAACCACTTAACCTAACCCTAACACTTATACTAAAACTAACCCTAACGTTAACCCTGCACTAACCCTAACCCAAATCCTAACCTTAGTATTAATTCCAACCCTAATCCTAACCCTAACTCTATCCCTATCCCTAAGACTAAGATTAACCCTAACCCCCAACCCTAACTCTAACCTTAACATTAACCATAACCCTAACTTTAATCATAACCCTAATCCTAACCATAACTATATCATTAACACTTACCCTAAAATTTACCCTAACATTAACCCTAACCATAACCTTTATCTCATCCTTAACCCTAACCAAACCATAAACTTAACCCTAACACTAATCCTCACATTAACGCCAGCACTAACATTAATCATTTAATTAACCCTATCCCTAATTTGAATACTAATATTAACCCTAACATTAGCCCTAACATTAACCCTACCCTAACCCTAACCGTTACCCTAAAAGTCACTCTAACCAGAACCATCACGCTAACCCTTATTCTAACAGTAACCCTGAACCTAAACATAAGCCTACACCTGACCATCCCCCTAAAACCTAACCCTAACCCTAACCACCACCCTGACACCAGCCCAAACCCTAACATTAACCCTAACCTTAATCCCAACCCTAGCATTAAACCTAACACCAACCCTAACCCTAACCTTAACATCAACCTTAACCCTAACTCTTAAATTAACATTAACCCTAACCAAACCCTAACCCTAACCAAACCCTAACCAAACCCTAACCGTAACCCTAACTTTAACCAAACCCTAACCCTAACCCTAACCATAACCAAACCTTAACCCTAACCCTAACCAGACCCTAAACTTAACCCTAACCAAACCCTAACCCTAACCATAACCCAAACCAAACCTTAACCTTAACCCTTACCCTAACCCTAACCAAACCGTAACCCTAACCGTAATCCTAACTTTAACCAAACCCTAACCCTAACCCTAAACTTAACCCTAACCCTAATCAAACCCTAAACTTAACCCTAACCAAACCCAAACCCTAACCCTAACCTAATCCTAAACTTAACCCTAACCCTAACCAAACCCTAACCAAACTCTAAACTTAACCCTAACCTTAACCCTAATTAAATCGTAACCCTAACCCTAACCAAACTCAAACCCTAACTCTAACCAAACCCTAAACTAACCCTAACCTTAACCAAACCCTAAACTTAACCCTAACCTTTCCTTTATTTTGATATCAATACCCAGAGATCAGGGACAATTTTCACCGGATGATTCCCATGAAAAAGCTTCTGCTTTCACTGTGATTTGAACCCGCGACCTCCAGCATCTTCTTCTTCTTCTTCGTACGCAGTCAGACAGTAACCATTATTTTTTCGAAAAAAGCGGCGGTCATCCTGAGGCTGTCGCCACTGCCATAGAGCTTGTCTTGCAGTTCCACTGGTGATGGCCACATCTGCTCTCTCTGATCCTCGTATGTCGGGCAGTTCTGCAGTAGATGTTCAGCGGTCATTTTACCGGTACCGCACGGGCATTCGTCGGTACCACCTATCTTCAATTTGTTGAATAGGTGGTACCTCAGTCTATTGTGCGAAGTCTGAAGACAACGACCTGCTCTCTTCGGTTCAACTGGTAATAGGCATCGTTTTTGGTGTAACCAGTATGTTCGGTTTCCTATTTGGTCATGTATCTGGCTTTGATAAGCCGTTTTGACTCTTCGTACGTCATACTAGTATCTGTTTGTGGTAGTCTTGCACCTTCTTTTGCCAGTCTGTCTGCCTCCTCGTTGCCTTCGATGTTGCAGTTTGATGGGACCCACTGTACCACTACCCTTTTTGGTGCGGACTGCTGGCACAGTTTGCAGAGTACTGCTCTTAAGTCATTAAGCTCAGTGTTTTTCTGGCTTTTTAGCGCTGTGACTACGGCGAGAGCATCTGTAAGCAGGACTATATGGCTTTCATTTTCTTTATGTGTCACCATTTCTTCCACTGCCGCCCTCAGTGCCTCTGCCTCCGCTCTGAAATTGCTTGTGTACTTACCAGTAGCGAATGACAGTGTTATTTTTCTGCCATTTGGTAGGTTCAGGAATGCTCCTGCCCCTCCGTTCTGTGTAGTGTTTGTTACAGAACCGTCGGTGTATGCATGGGTCCAGTCCCTGCTTGGGTAGTTTTCTGATATAAAGCTTAGGGTAGTATCTCTCCTTTCTTTTTCAGTCTGGCCGTTTTTGTTTCCAATACCTGGTATATTTTCTACCACCTCTGGAAATATATCCTGCCTCTAGGTAGGTTTTCGTACAGTAGTGATGGGTTTTGGGTGTTGTTAGTGCGTTTATGGGATCTTCGTGCATCTTTGCTTTGACTATTTCTGCAAAGTTTCTCTGCTTTAGCCTCCAGCATCTGAGGCTAACACCAATAAAAAGTTGGTCAGGTATTTTTAATAAATTTCTTTTTCGTTCAAATTCTAAACTCATAGGGCATTAGTTTACTATTCTTTTCTTTAAAATTCACTTGCATTTAAGTTACAACTTTTTAATTAGCAGTAGATATATATTCCGTTTTCTATTAAGCGATAAACGCCTCGAAAAAACATAATCTGTGTCTTATGGACCCTTACTAGGTTCTTCACAGGTCTCAAGGGCAACACGATGACCTGCCAGATTAACCGCCAGCTTAAAGGGTCACAAATGTCCCAAGCTGAGAATCACTGTGTTTTAGAAAAGGGAGCGACAATAACCCTCGCCAAATTTCTCACAACACCCTCGGTTGATGTGATAGCAGGGGGGTCAGACTTCTGGTGTAGTCAGGGAAGATTCTGTTGTTTGCAGATCAGGTGGGCTTAGGGCTTTGAGTCGGTGCTAATAGTGGGATCCCGCTGTCCGTAAATGTATTGGAGGATTACGGTAGGGGATTACAAGAGGAGGTTTTGGCGCTGTTAGGGGAAAACGCAAAGGGCTCATTTGTGTGTGGGGGTGATAGGGGGTTGTGGGAGGGGTTGTAGGAGGGGGAGAGGGTTGTGGGAGGTTATGAGGGTAGTTCTAGGTTGAGAGGGTTGTAAGATGGGGAGATGATTGTAGAAGAGAATGATTGTGGGAGGTTGAGAGGGTTGTTGGAAGGTATGAGTGTTACGGTAGTAGGAGGGGATTGTTGGAGGGAGAGAAAGTTGTGAGAGGGTGAGGGTTGTGGGATTTTGAGAGGGTTGTTGGAAGGTATTAGTGTTACGGTAGTATGAGGGGATTGTTGGAGGGAGAGAAAGTTGTGGCAGAGGATGAGGGTTGTGGGAGGGTGAGGGAGCTGATACGCTGACTCAAGCATAGTAGTGATAGCAGAAGTCCTAGGACGTCAGTAAATATGTCACAAAATGCTTTTAAGTAAAGGGCTAAATTAAATTGGAACTTGAGGACCATTTATTATTGCGCCTACAGCGTTCCTTATTTCTCAACATGATGTCCACCAGCATTAATACACTTATCACATGGGTTTATCAGTGGATAAAAGCCTGCAAAAGAGAAGTCTTTGCTCTGCTGTCTCAGCCGCGTCTGCACTTCACGATCAACCTCTTCGTACGGACAATTCACGTCATACGATGGAGGGTTTTTAGTGCACCGAACAAGCGGCGTGCTGCACTGTCTGTCGTTACTGGCCTGTCCGCCTGGAACATCTGCTCCACTTCCCACGCACGTCTGCTCCTGTTGCAATCGGAACGGGAGGACCAGGTCGGGCTACATCAGCAATTTATCAACGCCTTAGGCGAGGTGATTAACACTTTTCACAGAAAATGGGAATCATTTCGTATTGAATATCCTTACAGAATGTGCCCCCACCCCTCTTCACTTTCTGTGAATGCACACTTTGTGAGCACAAACGACATTTTGAATATCAACTGCGCATGTGCATGCGACACCCAGGGTCTGATATCTACAGTAATAACAAAACTAAATGTTCCTGACACCCAATAACACAATTAGAAGCTAACAACTATATTTGTTCATATATTCTTTATCATTTTGTGAGCGCCGCACTGACGTAGCCTCATTGTTGTAGTAGTAAATATGTGGTGGAAATGGTAGTGGGCATAGTAGAGTAGTCGTCGTAGTGGTAGTGGCTACAGTAGTAGCACTAGCAATAGGGATAGTAGTGGTAGCAGTGGTTGTAGTAGTAATAGTATCAATAGTATTAGTAGTAGTTGTGGTGGTGGTGGTAGTAATAGAATGTTCTTAATCTTTTCTTCTTCCTCCTCTTCTTCTTCCTCTTCTTCTTCTTTTCTTCGTCGTCTTCTTCTTCTTCTTCCTGCTCCTCTTCTTGCTCTTCTTCTTCTTTCTCTTCTTCTTCCTCCTTCTTTTTTTCACTTCCTCTTCTTCTTCCTCTTCCTCTTCTTCGTCTTCTTGTTCTCTCTTCTTCTCCACTTTATCACCGTACACACGCATATAGACCACCAACTAGCCATCATCAACCAGTAGTGCCCTGTACAATTTTCTCGATTTTTTCCGAATTCTAATTGTTCTTGTATCGACCTATTCGTCTATTTTCCATCTAATCCTTTACCTCCCCTGTTTTTTTGTTTCTGTGGTTTCCACAGCAGAGACTACCTGGCAATACTGACGTTGGACGTTCTCAATGTTCTTCTGTTGAAGGGCAAACTTCAGAAAGACAGAGCAATAGACAGACTTTGAAGGTGTAAGACATTTTTCTCATGACCTCCCCCCATTGTTCGGTACTTAATTAGAAGTACTTACTTCATTCATAAACGATCCCAGGGCGTCCCATTGCGAGGTCAACGACCATTACTATCCAAACAAAGAGGCGTTAGTAGCTGTTACTATAGCAGCGGAGATGGGGGGTCAAAATCTAAGGAAAAGGTCACCAGTGAAGGGTCGGCACGTGGGCTTACTATAGGCATACCTCGCACTAACGACCACGGTGGTGTCATTCAATGAGGGCACAACTACCTGGATAATTGCAGGTAGCAGCCAGGTGTAAGTTCAAAACTGCTGGATACCTGGGCGACAGTTTCAAACAGCAGAAAGACACATTGGTGATAGCAGTGGGAGACTTTTGATTCCGCCAAAACCATATCTTGGTAACCTATTCGAATCTGAAAGTCGACACAATGCAACTAACTACGTAAATCGTCCACAATAACATTTCATTTTGCTTGTTCAAAGTTTTAAGAAGTCCTTCTCAATTTCTTTATTTCTCCTCTACGTCCGTCAAAATGTGTTGTTCTTCTGTCTTCCTCTTCCTCCATCGTTCTAATCCTACAATTTTCTTGTTCTTCTTGCTCTTGTTCTTCTTCTTCTTGTTGTTTTTCTTCTTTCTTCTTCTTCCTCGTCTTTGCTCGTCTTCATCTTCTCATCGTAATTCAATTTTCTTTTTTTCTTCTTTTCCTTCTTCGTCATCCTATTCCACTTTCTTCTTCTTTTTCTTGTTCTTCTGCCTCTTCTTCTTCCTTTTCATCTGCTTTTGTTCGTCCTCTTTTTTTAAACGTTTTTTTATCTTCTTTTCCTTACTCTTCTTTTTTCATCTTCTTATTTGTAATTTTATTTTTCTGTTTCTTCTTTTTTCTCTTTTTCTTTGTTTTCTTCTTTTGTGTTTTTTACATCTTCTTCTGGATCTTGTTCTTGGTCTTCATCTTCATTTCTTTCTTTTTTTTCGTCTTAATCATCTTGTACACTTTGATTTTATTCCTGCCTTGTTTTTCACTTCCTTTGTCTCTTTCTTCGTCTTTTACTCGTCTTTGTCTTCTCTTCTACTTCCGTTTTGTTTGGGTCATCTTCTTCATCTCCTTGTTTGTTTTCTTTGTCTCTTATTTTCTATTTTTCTCCTCTTCATCTTTATTTCAGTCTTCTTCCTGGTTTTTCTACGTCTTTTTCTTCATTTTCGTTTTTCTTCTTAATTTTATTTTTTGTTTTCTTCTTCTTCTTTATTTTTCGTCCACTTCTTTGACTTCCCTGTACTGCTAACATCTGCTCTCTCTCTCTCTCTCTCTCTCTTTATCTATCTCGCTCTCTCTCAGCAAGCTGCGAAAGTTTCGAATTCTGATGGTTCCTGGATGTCGCTTGTCTTACACACTCCAGACCTGCCCTTTAAGACTCCTCTACCCACTCAGCCCCAGCTTGATACCAAACACCTGCGTGTTGTGAAATACTGAATCATCGACTGCTACAGAATCACACAGAAGGCTTTATTTCATTAACTTTACTTTCATCGACTTTATTCATCGACTTTACTTTCATCAACTTTACTTTCATCGATTGTACTTTCATCAACTTTACTTTCATCGATTTTACTTTCAGCAACTTTACTCTCAATCGACTTTACTCTCATTGACTTTACTTCCGTCGGCTTTGCTTTCATCGACTTCAGCACGTCCGCCTTCTGTTTTATCCCTTATCCACAGAAGTCGATGGGAAATGTGGGGGGACGGGCGCTTGGTCAATATATTTTAACTGACGCTGACAGACATTGCCTGATAAATATATTATTTTCCCTGACTGGGAATTGCTCTTTGCTTCCAGTCCATTTGATGTAAAGAGATTAACAAGCCAGAGCGATCTAAAGAGATTAACAAGCCAGAGCGATGTAACGAGATCAACAAGCCAGAGCAATGTAAAGAGATCAACAAGCCAGAGCGATGTAAAGAGATCAACAAGCCAGAGCGATGTAAAGAGAGCAAGCATATTCCAGATCCTAGGGCCTTTAACTGGAGAAGAACGATCGCCCTTTAATGCCTTCAGTAAAGCGTGTGGAAGGTGTAGCCAAGTCGACAGTGGGCTTGCTTGATAAGACTGGAATTACAGCGTGGCAGGGTTCGAAATCACGGACAGATAGAAAAAATCCGGACGTTGTTCATTTCCGGTACTCCAGTCGACCCAGCTGTATATAGGTACCTGACGTATGAGTTGGGGAATGTATAGAAAGCAAGGAAGGGAACTTTTCATCCCACCTCACATAGCCTGCGGCTTAATCCGTGAAGAGTTATCTTCATCCCCGACGGCAGTTGTTGCAATGGGACTCACCTTGACCTTTAAAGCCGAATGAAAGCTGTGAATGGTTCTTCCAACTCATCATGTAAAACACGTGGTTACGGAAACCCTTGGGGAACTGAGACGCTAGTCAAGTCAGACACTGGCTAGGACGTCGCCGGTCAGGCACAATACACTGACCAAGACCACAATGTATCTTCCTTGTACCATTCCCTGTAAACAGGCTGTTTTCAAGTCAGCCTTCCTGACGAGATGTGGATCGATGTGATCCCCGTAGTGAGTGAGCGACGCGCAGATGAAGCCAGGCATAGCACAATATCCGGGAGGACAAGGGTCCACCTTCATCAGCATGCTCGGGATGTGAGGAAAGCTACTACAACCCGCCACTTAAGGTCCTTTTCAGGGCGCACCAAAAGGGTCAACATCCTCATTGTGTGCGTTCAACAACAACAACAACAACAACAACAACGGTAGCCCTTACATTTAAGACAAGACATCCTGATTTGAGACGAGTGTTCTGTATAGGGTCGTCTTTAGTGGTTATCTTATGCTTCGTTGGGAGCGAGATGGAGACGGAAAAAGGAAAAAAAGATCAGAGAGAGTATAGAGAGGTACAGAGTAATCAATAGATTAGACTGAATACAGATGTATAAGAAACTGGCAAAATTAGATAACAGACGGTAAATAAGAAAGAGAAAATACTAAGATATATCAATAATTGTCAAATAATTCAACAGACAGTAGAGCAATAACAGCATAGACAGACAAAAAGGATAAAATCATACATTAGATCAGGGTTATTATAGAAAGATACATCGTTTTGCTATCAATTAATTTTTTTTTCTCTGCGTTCGCCTAATTTCTCTAATCCCCAAAGGCGGTGTGCGTTGCACTGTGGTTTTTAATTTGCGCCTGTCGGCCCAGTGCATCCGACTTCAGCACGCATTTTTATGAAAGGTTCTGCTTCCACGGGGTAACGGCCGGTGCTGTGATGGGGATCAAAACCACGCCGTCCCCCAATCAATTAATTGATACTAGACTAAATGAGTATAGAGAGATGTTATTGTTACAGCCCGAGTGGTCCGCTGGGGTCTTTATGTATGACGAGGAGAAGAAAAGTACTACTGCCCTACAGAGAGCATGTTGTAAAAGGTGACTAACTGCGTGACATGGCATAGCACGTGGCCATTGTTAGGTGGTTTGGTAAAAAACAAAATAGTTAAAAAGCGATGATGGCCACACCATCAGACAGTTTTGTCTTAATAATGTGATGTGCGCTGTATGAGGATTATAGTGAGTAAGAATATGCGCTGGTCATCAATCTCACTCGTATCCTGAGTTACCTTGGATCAGTGACAAGACTGTTGGTCGAGACGACTGGAGGTAACTCGGAATGCAGGCTCTCTGTGAGACCAGGGGTCGCTTGAAACGTGCGGGATTCGATCGCCAACCGTTTTCATTCATCACCGTGAGAGGCGAGTGCCTTAACCTCTTGACTACAGCCACCCCCTAGGTGGTTTGTTAAGAGCAGCAAAGATGACGTACAACAGACTGGTGGTCTACTTTTGAGTCTATTAAGATGGCACATCTATCAACTGCCCTCCACGACACTTGTCTAAATGCAGCGGAGTAATAAGCTGCTCGAGCATAGCTCGATAAGCATAAAATCCTCTTCCAAGCTACATCCATCTCACGCCAGAGGTGAGACCTGCAAAGGGGCATCTGCCCTTGTAGCAGTACAGGTCGACTAAAACTAAGACTATTATTGTTATTACAAATCCTACGTCATTCCAGCTTTCCTCAGTTCCGCCCAGTCCGATGTAGTGCTATGTTCTTTCCTCAGTTCCGCCCAGTCCGATGTAGTGCTATGTGCTTTCCTCAGTTCCGCCCAGTCCGATGTAGTGCTATGTGCTTTCCTCAGTTCCGCCCAGTCCGATGTAGCGCTATGTGCTTTCCTCAGTTCCGCCCAGTCCGATGTAGTGCTATGTGCTTTCCTCAGTTCCGCCCAGTCCGATGTAGTGCTATGTGCTTTCCTCAGTTCCGCCCAGTCCGATGTAGTGCTATGTGCTTTCCTCAGTTCCGCCCAGTCCGATGTAGTGCTATGTGCACATATTGTTTAGATGTTGTTATCTCCCCTAGATAAAGAAACATTCTTCTAGCGTCGTACAAAACGTCGATCACTCAAACAGTTGATCGGCAATATCCTATGGGTGAGCACACAGCTGAAACTCTGGAGTGTGTTGTGGTTGGATTCTGCTGATGTTATTGTTTGCCTCGTGTTCAGACGGTCGAGGTTCGATTTCGAGCCTCGACGGTCGGTCCATGATGTCAATTTTTTCTGGAGATCCCTTGGTTCATCGCTGGAGCTACGGATTTCGTTTTTTGTGCGATGCTCTCAACAGATGGGGTACCCATCTGCCGAGAGAGATCGAGCTAAAATGGGGGAAAAAAACCGAAGCAATGAAGTCGAGCCCCCGTTAAAATTTTTGTTTTTAAATTTTTTTTATTGTTGAGCTAGACGCGTTGGGTTCCTAGCCTGAAGATAATGCTCTGATCCTTCCCTGTGAGTTGATCTATGTTTTTTTGGATTGAACTTTACATGTGTCTGTAGAACTTCCTCCCCATGTTTCTAAACCCATATGTTCAACCAAGTTTTCCTGATTGCTATTCCTATGTTGCTTAACTGTTTTGCAATCTGCTACTGTGTGTGGCTATTCCTGTCTTGATATTGTCGACTTTGTCATTATCAGGTATGTTTGTGTCCAATGAGTCATTACATAGCTATTCTGATGGTATGGGTCGTAATACTGTGGTAAGCATTTTGAACTAATTAGGTAAAATCATGTCTTCAATATCCATCATCTTCTCAAACTTGCAAGGCCTGACATGGAGTCTGTAAAAATAAAAATAACAATGTTCTGGGCCTTTCAATGAAATATATCTAAAACAGTCTTCGGATGGTGGAAAGCTGCTTGTCCAGGCATTTCAGCTTCCTTCTTTGGAGCAGATCTCTCAGAAAGCATCAGACAGTTCATCACATTATTTCTCTGGCTATTGTGTATAACTACAAAACAACCTTTACTGGTTGCCGTGAATGCAGAGGTATGCTCAAAACGCATCTGACCTTCATTTTTGTCTACGGAAACAAATGAAGCATGGAGGCTGTCATTCGGCAAGGATGCATATTGGACAGTCATGCCGCCTGCAGATTTTACCAGTCGCTGGCAGTCAGTCTTTCAGTGTTGAATGTAGTGAGCACTCGTTAGCGTTTTCTTTCACCACGAAATGACGCAATTCCATAATCATGGTTATCGTTTTCCTTGACCGCCGTGAGGTAGTGTATCACAACTACGCAACACAAGGTCAAAACATTATCAAAGAGTACTACCCGGCGGTCATCCATCGACTTCCTGATGCTGTTCGATGCGAACGACCTGACCTGTGGATAACGGAAACTTGGTAGGTCCATCATGACATTGCATCCGCCCATCCGTGGGAGCAAACAAAATTAATGCATTTAAGAATAGATTTTATGCGCATAGCTTTCAGAACAATGAAATGTAAATGAAACTAGTTGTATACAGACTCTTCTGAGTCTTTTAAACCAGTATAAAGACGTTAAGTCAGTTACCAAGCGGAGTTATCTCGCACAACTCAAGTCATTCCATATGTGTGTGGATTGTTACAAGCCGCTGTTGGTGTTGACCTCATTGCTCAACTAATGAAGTAACGATCGCTGGTCTGCATCTTCTACTGGCATTCCCGATTTTATTTTGAATACGGTGTTAGGAGGACATTGTTATAATCTATTGCAGAGCAAGTTGCGAGATCAGGCACAATTTTAGAGAGAGAACAAAATTGACACTAGATCAGACAGCGCAAAGAGAGATAAAGAGTGGATAGATCAAATAATGGATACCAAATCAGATTGTGCACAGAGATATAAAGAGTGGATAGATTAAATAATGAATACCAAATCAGATTGTGCACAGAGAGATAAAAAGTGGATAGATTAAATATTTGGCAACATAATAGAATGAAGGGAGAAGAAAACTGTAGACAAACGTATTGCCAGTCCCCGAGTTGATCTCAGGACACCTTACTGGAGAACAAAAGAATAGGAACACTGCATATCCATGCATGTCTCTACACGGTGACTAAAGAAAGTTGTGCATGTAGCCATCAACTTTGTAATTTAAAACAGTTTGATGCAGAAACAAACAATGCAAAAGCATGCAAAAAGTGCTTTGGGGCAAAATTCTTAAAATGTGCAGACTATATTTGGGGGGTGGGGTGTCCTATACTCCGTGACCCAGTTAGGAGAGCCATGATTCAATAACACGGGGAACCCATTATTGCGCACAGCACCGAGATCTGAAAGAATTGTTTTGTTTGTTTGTTTTGTTTTGCGTTCGCCTTATTTCTCGAATCCCCAAGAAGGTGTGCGTTACACTGTTGTTTTTATTTTGCACCTGTCGGCCCAATGCATCCGACTTCAGCATTCATTGTATGTACGGATCTGCTTGCTCCTGCATTTTCTAAGGGTTTGCTTCATCGGGGTAACAGCCGGTGTTGTGGTGGGGATCGAGCCCAGCACCATCGAGTTGTGAGCTATGACACTTAACCACTAACCCACGCCGTCCCCTGAAAAGAATTAAAACGCCCACGTCGTCTCCACTCGAGGAGAAACTGTGCGGCAGTATTGAGACCCTGAAAAGACAACATAATTTAATGAAGAATCCGAAGTCCTTCTACATGAGCAATGAATATAAGAAACGTCTAAAAATAAATAATATGGTTTTGGCGTTATGAAGTCCCTCCAGGCGGGAGCAGCAACATGTCTAATCTTCGGCAGTATCCACCTTCAGCTACTGGATGTCTCCCTAGAAGGCCTTGCGGATCCAGGAGTCACATGGGATAATATACTAGCCAACAAAACAAAACGACCGCTCTGAATATTATTCATTGAAATGCAGAGAGGGTCAACAATGGGGCGACTGGCCCATGGAGACGATACTCCATACAAAGTTGTTTAAAAACTCTGAAGGACTCGCCACTGCAACAGCCTTTATTTGGAGAGCTGGACTTCAGGTGGTCTCGAGGTAAGTTGTTCGCTTCGAGTGCCGGAGGTCGCAAGTTCGAATCACGGTGGAGACCGCAATTTTTTTCCCGTGGATCGTCTGGTAAAACTTTCCCTGATCTATGGGTAGTGAGATCAGCCTCCCGTGTTCAGGTCAAGCACGTTAAAAGTTCTTTGGTAGTTGAAAATCGAAAAGTTTAGGCTTAACGTCCGATGACCGCACAAAGTTTCAGTAAAAAATCGACCAAAGTTATTTGTACCTTTTCCCATGTGGTTTGTTAAGAGTAGCTATAGCTAGCGCCTAACTGATTGCGGGTCTACTTAGCTCTAGTGATGGAGCACATCGGTTAAACCACCCTCCAATAAACTGGTTGTATGCAGACTTTGTAGAGTCTTCTAAACCAGTATAAAGACGTTTAGTTAAGTTGAGTTAATAATTATTAAAAAAACGAAGCGAACGGGAATACGAGGGTGAAGAAAAAGTAAAAAAAGAAATTACCTTCACCTTAATTGTTGAATGCACAAGAAACCCACACCTTAGAAGCATGGAGTCACAAATATTATAATATGTTTGCAATTGAAAACACAGATTTAATATTTGACAAGCCAACATCTTTTGGGAGAAAGATAGACAGATGAAACATCTGACAGGAGAACAAAGATGACCCGATAACACCAGATGCTGACAATTTTCACACGCTGTGATATGACGTGGATCTGAACCGCGGACTCCCGCGGAGAAAGGCGGGAACTCAAACTGTGCCCAGCGATAACATTTTCATTTATCTGGCTTCTCCGTTTTGACAGTGTTCCACCGCTGAGTTGTGTACTTCCTGTGCACCGGGGAGCTAAAACAAGTCTGGTCGATGCGCACAAGAGCAAATGGCGTGCATCTGTTTGAGCGTCTCTATCTTTCTCTCTAGTAGACGCTACTCTGCCGGATTGGTCTTACGAGTCACATTCGTTATCGTCATGGACTGTAGTTAATTCCCTTTTTTTTCAAAGAACTTGCTATCGTCTGACAAGATGGGAAACAACCAGTGATATTTTTATGTTCTCTCTCTCTCTCTCTCTCTCTCTCTCTCTCTCTCTCTCTCTCTCTCTGTCCCTCTCTTTCCCTCCCTCCTTCTCATTTTCTATAGGGTAATACATAATTAAATCAAAGCTGCAGCGGTTTATTAGAACTTTTTCTTCTGCTTATTCTTCCTTCTTTTCTTCTTCTTCCTCTTCTTTCTTTTCTTCTTCTTCCTCTTCTTTTTATTCTTCTTCTGCGCTCGTTCTCAATCTCCCGCCAACAAGCGCCGAACAGGGCTTTGCATGTAGCAGGATGTAATCCGGACAACAGAATGAGTTGTGTCGCTAATTTACATCTTGACTGCGATATGTGTACCTTTAGGTCCGACACATCCGTCATCGGCAGCTGTTCTGCTTCTTCTTCTTCTTTTTCTTCTTCTTCTTCTTCTTCTTCTGCATTTATCCCTAAAAGGACATGGTAGTGTTGTGCCGTAGTTTACAGCGAGGCTGCAATATCTGCACCTTTCAGCGCGTTACACCTGCGTTTACCTGACCATGTTTTCCACCAGGTTTGCCTTCCCACAGCACTACTAGCACTATTCTCTTAGCCAAACTACACTTGTGCCGCACGGTGTCACGATCTCTTCTTCTCTTGTCTTGTCTTGTCTTGTCTCATTCACTTTTATCGCGAGGCGACGCGGGGAGCCGTAGTCTTCTGTCCAGAACCAGAAGCTTCGCTGAAGTAATCGTTTTTCCGTGACGATTGAGAATATCGGCAAATTTCCTATCTGTCTGCCCCGCTTGCGAAACCACGATCGCCGCGCGTAGGAGTAGTTGGTTAAGTGGCATTCTCATTAGATGACCTAACGACTTCTTTTTTCCCATCAATATATTCGGCACATTGCCATGCGTCAACAAATAATTTGCCAATCTTCGTAACGCATTCTGTCTCTCCAAGTTAAAAGGCAAAGGCAAAGGCCGCAGTCCATCGTAGACGATGATGGCATAATTAATTTTCCTAGCGCTATTTTTAATAAGGATTAACTGCACTGCTTTTTATCTTCACTCTCTCGTCTCGAGCCGCCTGACCCCAGTGGCAAGTCTCTCATAGTTACTTTAATTGTTTTCAGAAGACATCTCATCACATAATTAAAGTATTTTCGTTTGCCGTTGGCAACGATTAGTAAGAGCAAGATCCAGGACTGTGAGATAGGTTCTGTGAGAAGTGCAGCCGCAAAGACAATCCACAACATCGCGCGAATCAGACAGTGGGGACAAACCCAGTTAGTGTCTACATTGACTCTCAACAAACCCAGTTAGTGTCTACATTGATTCTCAACAAACCCAGTTCGTGTCTATATTGACTCTCAACAAACCCAGTTAGTGTCTACATTGACTCTCAACAAACCCAGTTAGTGTCTACATTGACTCTCAACAAACCCAGTTAGTGTCTACATTGACTCTCAACAAACCCAGTTAGTGTCTACATTGACTCTCAACAAACCCAGTTAGTGTCTACATTGACTCTCAACAAACCCAGTTAGTGTCTACATTGACTCTCAACAAATCAAGTTAGTGTCTACATTGACTCTCAACAAACCCAGTTAGTGTCTACATTGACTCTCAACAAACCCAGTTAGTGTCTACATTGACTCTCAACAAACCCAGTTAGTGTCTTCATTGACTCTCAACAAACCCAGTTAGTGTCTACATTGACTCTCAACAAACCCAGTTAGTGTCTACATTGACTCTCAACAAACCCAGTTAGTGTCTACATTGACTCTCAACAAAACCCAGTTAGTGTCTACATTGACTCTCAACAAACCCAGTTAGTGTCTACATTGACTCTCAACAAACCCAGTTAGTGTCTACATTGACTCTCAACAAACCCAGTTAGTGTCTACATTGACTCTCAACAAACCCAGTAAGTGTCTACATTGACTCTCAACAAACCCAGTTAGTGTCTACATTGACTCTCAACAAATCAAGTTAGTGTCTACATTGACTCTCAACAAACCCAGTTAGTGTCTACATTGACTCTCAACAAATCAAGTTATTGTCTACATTGACTCTCAACAAACCCAGTTAGTGTCTACATTGACTCTCAACAAACCCAGTTAGTGTCTTCATTGACTCTCAACAAACCCAGTTAGTGTCTTCATTGACTCTCAACAAACCCAGTTAGTGTCTACATTGACTCTCAACAAACCCAGTTAGTGTCTACATTGACTCTCAACAAACCCAGTTAGTGTCTACATTGACTCTCAGCAAACCCAGTTAGTGTCTACATTGACTCTCAACAAACCCAGTTAGTGTGTACATTGACTCTCAACAAACCCAGTTAGTGTCTACATTGACTATCAACAAATCCAGTTAGTGTCTACATTGACTCTAAACAAACCCAGTTAGTGTCTACATTGACTCTCAACAAACCCAGTTAGTGTCTACATTGACTCTCAACAAAACCAGTTAGTGTCTACATTGACTCTCAACAAACCCAGTTAGTGTCTACATTGACTCTCAACAAACCCAGTTAGTGTCTTCATTGACTCTCAACAAATCCAGTTAGTGTCTACATTGACTCTCAACAAACCCAGTTAGTGTCTACATTGACTCTCAACAAACCCAGTTAGTGTCTACATTGACTCTCAACAAACCCAGTTAGTGTCTACATTGACTCTCAACAAACCCAGTTAGTGTCTACATTGACTCTCAACAAACCCAGTTAGTGTCTACATTGACTCTCAACAAACCCAGTTAGTGTCTACATTGACTCTCAACAAACCCAGTTAGTGTCTACATTGACTCTCAACAAACCCAGTTAGTGTCTACATTGACTCTCAACAAACCCAGTTAGTGTCTACATTGACTCTCAACAAACCCAGTTAGTGTCTACATTGACTCTCAACAAACTCAGTTAGTGTCTACATTGACTCTCAACAATCCCAGTTAGTGTCTACATTGACTCTCAACAAACCCAGTTAGTGTCAACATTGACTCTCAACAAACCCAGTTGGTGCCTACATTGGCTCTCAACAAACCCAGTTAGTGTCTACATTGACTCTCAACAAACCCAGTTGGTGCCTACATTGACTCTCAACAAACCCAGTTAGTGTCTACATTGACTCTCAACAAACCCAGTTGGTGCCTACATTGACTCTCAACAAACCCAGTTAGTGCCTACATTGGCTCTCAACAAACCCAGTTAGTGCCTACATTGACTCTCAACAAACCCAGTTAGTGTCTACATTGACTCTCAACAAACCCAGTTAGTGTCTTCATTGACTCTCAACAAATCCAGTTAGTGTCTACATTGACTCAACAAACCCAGTTAGTGTCTACATTGACTCTCAACAAACCCAGTTAGTGTCTACATTGACTCTCAACAAACCCAGTTAGTGTCTACATTGACTCTCAACAAACCCAGTTAGTGTCTACATTGACTCTCAACAAACCCAGTTAGTGTCTACATTGACTCTCAACAAACCCAGTTAGTGTCTACATTGACTCTCAACAAACCCAGTTAGTGTCTACATTGACTCTCAACAAACCCAGTTAGTGTCTACATTGACTCTCAACAAACCCAGTTAGTGTCTACATTGACTCTCAACAAACCCAGTTAGTGTCTACATTGACTCTCAACAAACTCAGTTAGTGTCTACATTGACTCTCAACAAACCCAGTTAGTGTCTACATTGACTCTCAACAAACCCAGTTAGTGTCAACATTGACTCTCAACAAACCCAGTTGGTGCCTACATTGGCTCTCAACAAACCCAGTTAGTGTCTACATTGACTCTCAACAAACCCAATTGGTGCCTACATTGACTCTCAACAAACCCAGTTAGTGTCTACATTGACTCTCAACAAACCCAGTTGGTGCCTACATTGACTCTCAACAAACCCAGTTAGTGCCTACATTGGCTCTCAACAAACCCAGTTAGTGCCTACATTGGCTCTCAACAAACCCAGTTAGTGCCTACATTGACTCTCAACAAACCCAGTTAGTGTCTACATTGACTCTCAACAAACCCAGTTAGTGTCTACATTGACTCTCAACAAACCCAGTTAGTGTCTACATTGACACATAACAAACCCAGTTAGTGCCTACATTGACACATAACAAATCAAGTGGTTTGTCTAGTTAGTCAGAACGCATTATGGCCAACATTAAGAGCATATCATATGCAGGTCTGAAGATAGGTGCTACTGACGAATGCACTTGTAGTACAGGGAAAATAACCCCTGAAAATATGCTGCAAAATTGCTCGACATACGAGAACCAGAGAAAGCATATGTGGCATCACCAGTGCCAACCACTAGACAAGCTCTATGGCAGTGTCGACAGCCTCTGGATGACAGCTGCTTTCTTCGAACAAAATCAAGTTGACGTGTGACAGCATGCGAAGAAGAAGAAGAAGATATGCAGGTCTCCGGTCCATGAGCGAGAGGCAGACCTCGACGTTTGTGGATCGAGGATGCGTCTGACACTCGCATGAAGTTTCATCTAACGACAAAGCAATCCTCCAACTTTGCGAGTACAAGACATCTACGCATCTGGCCTCTCTGCGACGCCGTATGACAAGAACACTAGGACAACAGAAGAAGAGGTAGAGGATTAGTATCAGCGGTAAAATGTGTTATTGAGAAATAAACAGCTCGAAGTCGCAACGGTATTGAAGGCTGAACGTCAAAATAATTATATAAAGGTAATGTATTTGGAGTTCCATCCAAGATGCTAGAGCATAAGCAGCGTTCTTTTGTTTGTTGACGGTATAATATTACTAATTCGCATTGTAAAGAGAGCTGTTACCAAAGTAGGACCTACATAAACTACAAATAGTGTAAACATGATTCAATGACAGACCCAGCATGGTCCGATAGGTGATTTACAACCTGTTTTCAAAAATATCTGCTCAGGTAAATAGGAAGGTGGGAATGCGTAAGATGAAAGCCACAACCAAGGTGAAGGACACAGACATAGAGCTGACATTCACACCTGCCCAAACCTCGCACATAGCGGTAACATGAAATCTACGCATACCACCTCTCTGCGACGCGATTTGACAAGAGCAGTAGGACATATGAAGAAGAAGAAGAAGAAGCAGAAAAAGAAAAAGAAGATCGTTTTGTTGTCCTGGTGTGGTCATTAACTAAATGCGCTTTTTGTTTCTCACTTTGACTAGCTGTAGCTCACTCTTTCGCTATTTATTTAACTTAACTTCATTATACTGGTTTTGAAGACTCTACATAGTCTGTATACAACCAGTTTACTTCACTCCACCTGTACTGAAAATACTGTGAGCATCAAATCTATTTTTGAATGCATTAACTGACTCTACTTTCACAATATTCTGCGGCAATGCGTTCCAATAATTCCCCACTCTGTGACTACAAAAATATTTCCTAATATCTAATCTGGGCCTCTCGTTAAACAATTTGTAGCTGTGCCCTTTTATTCTTGTGGCCGGTTGTACTTTGAAAAACTTCGTACAGTCTAATTGTTCCTTTCCAATGATTCATTTACAAACTCCTATTGTTACCTCGAATTCTTCTCTGTTCGAAACACTGAAGACCAGTTTGTTTAGTCTTTCCTCATAACTCTGGAATCCCATGATCCTTGTTGCTGCTCTTCTTTGTCCCATTTCCAGCATGTTTATATCCACTCTAAGATATGGACACCACACCTGAACACAGAACTCCAACTTGGGTCTCATCAATGATTTATATAGTTTCTTTTTTTTTCTTCTGCGTTCGCCTTATTTCTCTATTCCCCAAAGCGGTGTGCGTTGCACTGTGGTTTTTATTGTGCGCTTGTCGGCCCAGTACATCGGACTTCAGCATGCATTTTATGTAACGGTCTGCTTCCTCCTGCATTTGAAAAGGGTTTGCCTCCCCGGGTAACGCCGGTGCTGTGATGGGGATCGAACCCAGCACCTTCGAGTTGTGAGCCGTGTCACTTATCCACTGGCCCACGTCGTCCCCATTATATAGTTTGACTATTACTTTCTTGCTCTTTGTTAAATGTTTCTTTTTCTTTGTTGCCATGTCCAACAGGGCATTGAGCCTTTTTCACTCCAAACTGGAATTGCTCCCGAACCTTTCCAACTCTTTCACGGACTCCTCTCTTTCCTTCTAAACAAGACTGCCTGTATGATTCACTATCATCATCTCTTCAAAACTCTCTTCACCTAGTCTCTTTAACCCCTAAGGGGTGTGAAGGCCGTTTATGTATACACTTGTAATCGAGTGTGCAGACTGTTGAATGGTCTTTTCTGCCTCTGCATGATGGAGAGGCTGTTTCTTTGTTCGCTTTCATGCAGGAATCAATTGGGAAGCCATTTTCTTACCTCTTAGAATTTGTTCCAGAACGGCAACTAACAGCATGCTTTTTTTATTTATCAACTGTCAATTGTACTTTTACGTGAACAGCGCGTACACAGTAACTCCTAGTTTATCGTCAATCTACAATAGGACTAGACGATTTCAGCTGCCTTGACATTTAGCGGATTCGAAAATTCATAGTTCTACTATTTCGTTTCTTGTTTTAACCTCGCTCTCTCTTTTTCACTTTCTCTCTATCCTAGTCCCTATCTCAGCCTCACTCTATCTGTCGCTTTATCCATATATCACTCTCTCACTTTCTCTTTCCCTCTTCCTCTCTGCAACTCTCTTTTAATTCTTCATTTATTATCTCTTTATGTGGCTTCATTCGTGCGAGTATTTAATTCATAGATCCGTCCTATTTTTCACATTCACAACCTTCATCCTGTTTATCTTAATCTTTACATTGATTACTTTTAATCGATCTGCTCATACCAAGATACAAGAATTTTGTGCAAATATGATGTTATTGTTGCGGCTAATAACACTCGTTATGTACTATTGGCCATTTTCTTTGCTGGCTAGTTACAGTGGTTCTCCTTACATCCCGTGACATACTTGAAAAGATGGACCTTGCTCTTCATGTTTAGTGTAATGCGAGGCCTCTCAGGAACAACACTATCATGGGGGTTACAGTTTCGATCCTCATCTCAGCCAAACTGTCATAAAGGAGCTTGTGTCAAGTGAGAAGATCTTGAAAATGAGGAGACATCTTTATCAGATTGATGCACCTGACCTAGACCTACCAACATCATCTGATCAGATTGATGCACCTGACCTAGACCTACCAAACTAATCTGATCAGATTGATGCACCTGACCTAGACCTACCAACGTAATCTGCTCAGATTGATGCACCTGACCTAGACCTACCAACGTAATCTGATCAGATTGATGCACCTGACCTAAACCTACCAACATCATCTGATCAGATTGATGCACCTGACCTAGACCTACCAAACTAATCTGATCAGATTGATGCACCTGACCTAGACCTACCAACATCATCTAATCAGTATGTTTCATCTGACATAGACCTACAAATATAATCCTATCAGTATGTTTCATCTGACCCTGACTAACATAATCTGATCAGAATGTTTCATCTCACCCTGACTAATATCATCTGATCAGAATGTTTCATCTGACCCTGACTAACATAATCTGATCAGTATGTTTCATCTGACCCTGACTAACATAATCTGATCAGTATGTTTCATCTGACCCTGATTAACATAATCTGATCAGTATGTTTTGCTTGATCGTACGTTAGTTTCCCGCTCCTGTTACAAAGATATAATGGGTACATCGAAACAAAATGCTGTCTTTCTGCGTCTGTCTCTCTCATTCTCTCTCTTACTTTCTCTCTCTCTCTTTCTCTCTCTCTCTCTCTCTCTCTCTCTCTCTCTATATATATATATATATATATATATATATATTCACGTAGCATGTACCTTCAGAACTTTGCTTTCATAACAGACGTTTTTGTTTTTTGACCCAGTTCTCCCGGCAATATCGGCTTAATCCTCAGAAACTCTTTAATGTCATTGTGTCCATTTTCTGGTCGATCCGCCTCTTGTCCCAAACCCTCCAGGATCGTTTTTCTAGACCGTCGTGTCGTTTGATGTGACAAACGTATTTGAGTATCCTAGACTTAGTATTGTTTACATGTCAATTGTGTTATATTTCCAGCTGTTTGTGAATTTATGTTTTCTTTTTCTCTTTCAATGGAATTTTAAGCAAGTCCATGATGTATTTTAGCTTGAATGGTTCAATCTTCTTGTCTAGTAGTTCTGTGGTTGTGTTCGTGTTGTTGTTCTTGTCTCGTTTCCCTACTTTGCCATTGGGAAGATGCAGCTCTTGAGAACTTTATTTTTGCAATTGTGTTAGTGTTCTGCCATTAATTTCTGTATTATCATTTCTATTCTTCTTCTTACTTCTTTTAGACAATATCCATTATGATTGAGCCGAGGTATTTCTTCTTCTTCTTCTTCTTCTTCTTCGTACGCAGTCAGACAGACAGTAACCATTATTTTTCGAAAAAAGCGGCGGTCGTCCTGAGGCTCTCGCCACTGCCATAGAGCTTGTCTTGCAGTTCCACTGGTAATGGCCACATCTGCTCTCTCTGATCCTCGTATGTCGGGCAGTTCTGCAGCAGATGTTCAGCGGTCATTTTACCAGTACCGCACGGGCATTCGTCGGTACCACCTATCTTCAATTTGTTGAATAGGTGGTACCTCAGTCTATTGTGGCCAGTGCGAAGTCTGAAGACAACGACCCGCTCTCTTCGGTTCAACTGGTAATAGGCATCGTTTTTGGTGTAACCAGTATGTTCGGTTTCCCATTTGGTCATGTATCTGGCTTTGATAAGCCGTTTTGACTCTTCGTACGTCATACTAGTATCTGTTTGTGGTAGTCTTGCACCTTCTTTTGCCAGTCTGTCTGCCTCCTCGTTGCCTTGGATGTTGCAGTGTGATGGGACCCACTGTACCACTACCCTTTTTGATGCGGACTGCTGGCACAGTTTGCAGAGTGCTGCTCTTAAGTCATTAAGCTCAGTGTTTTTCTGGCTTTTTAGCGCTGTGACTACGGCGAGAGCATCTGTAAGCAGGACTATATGGCTTTCATTTTCATTGTGTGTCACCATTTCTTCCACTGCCGCCCTCAGTGCCTCTGCCTCCGCGCTGAAATTGCTTGTGTACTTACCAGTAGCGAATGACAGTGTTATTTGTTTGCCATTTGGTAGGTTCAGGAATGCTCCTGCCCCTCCGTTCTGTGTATTTTTTGTTACAGAACCGTCGGTGTATGCATGGGTCCAGTCCATGCTTGGGTAGCTTTTCGATATGAAGCTTAGGGTAGTATCTCTCCTTTCTTTTTCAGTCTGGCAGTTTTTGTTTCCAATACCTGGTATATTTTCTACCACCTCTGGAAATATATCCTGCCTCCAGGTAGGTTTTCGTACAGTAGTGATGGGTTTTGGTGTTGTTAGTGCGTTTATGGGATCTTCATGCATCTTTGCTTTGAGCCGAGCTATTTCAAACGAGACCTTCTTGCTTCTCTAGGATAACTTTATTTCTGAATTTGGCCTCGTCAGCGTTCATTATCTT
>JAVGWX010000002.1:95895871-95905871 GCA_036924085.1 Ariolimax columbianus
TGGCTGGTTTGTTGGTTGCTTGCTTGCTTGCAATTACTAGGTACGTTTGAGTGTCCAATGAGACACTACATAGCTATTCTGGTGGCATGGGTAGTGATACTGTGCGAAGCATTTTGTACTATTTGGGTAAACTCATGTCTTCAATATCCAGCATCTTCTCAAACTTACAGGGCCAGACATCGAGCCTGTAAAAACATAAATAACGATGTTCGGGGCCTATCAATGGGCCGCTGGTTGGTTATTTGATCCAGCGACCTATGGCTCTTGGCCCAATGCCAAATAGTGGTATCTGCAAGTTCTTGAAAGATGATGTTTGGTTCCCTACAGTGTTCTATCCTCGGAGGAAGAAGCTTTTCCTAACACTGGCAAGTGCCGGACATTCAAAAAGATGATGTTCAACAGTTTCATTAGGATGTGTGCACCTACGGTACTTTGTATGTTCTGGCTGGATTCTGTTCAAGTGACTGTTAAGTTGTATGTGTTGAATGTGAAGTCGGACAATGGGGCTTTGGTCTCTCCTTTTCAGGAGGTTGATGTTGTCTTTGTTATGGCCATATGTTTGTAGATTTCTCTCCCAGTATTTTCTATTGCCCATCTATTCAGCCAGGCCTCTGTACTTGCAATCTTCAGTAGATGTTTGACTGTCTGTAGGGTTGTTGGTGTGTATTGTTGTTCTTGACCTGATCCCTTCTTAGTCAGCGTGCCTGCCTTGTCATTGCCAGATGTATTTCAGTGACTAAGGATCCATTGTATACTATTCTGACTTCATGTGTGGGATAAGTTGGTTGGCATCTAGGGATATTTGCGTACGTCCAGGATTACAATGACCACTATCATCCAGAGCTTGAAGTGCAGATAATGCGTCTGTGAAGATTACAATGCTTTAGGCTTTTGATGGGAAAGCATCAAATGCAGTTCTCAAGTGGCACAGAGCTACTTTCAATGATGTTATTTCTGCCACATAGTTAGAAAATATCTCCCCACAGGCATCGAACGGCTCATCAGATGTTCTGTCTGGATACTCTATATAGACTCCATATCCCGCTTTAATGGTGGCCTTAAAAGCAGATCCATCAGTTTAGACATGTATCCATTTTTCTGGGTAGGTGTCAATCGTTCTCTCTGATGCTCTCATAAGACTTACTGGAACAGAACGTCTTGCTGTATTATCTGTTAGTTTTGTTTGAATTTCTGACATTTTTTAACATATAAATGGCTAGAGAAGACAATGAATTTCTCCACAAATTAATCACTACAATGGCTTCCTGTGAGGGCTAACTAAAGAAACGTGTCTATATTAACGAACTCTGCAATATCCAACAGCTGAAGGAAAACATTCACACATAAATTCATGCACTGGGACATGACACGCTGATCCATGTCATGAACATGTACTTGAATGGGCGCGCTTTTGTGAGATGGCAAAGAAAAGTTATTTGTTTAATATCATCTTTCATATCTAGACTACACAAATGCCCAAATGTTATGTTTTCATTTACAGAAACTTTCTTTAAAAAAACCTTTATAAAAAGTTATTCAGTTTTGTTAATTGCAACTCGACTTGTGGGCCACTATATAGAAAAGGACGGATGTTTACACTAGTATTAAACAACACTACTTCAAGTTCTACAAGAATTCTGCTGAGCATAGCACTAATGAAGATAGTTACAAACACAGACCAATCTTCAAACAAATGTTCTGTAATATCCGTATAATCACGTCAACACGCCTATGTCAGTCAGTACGTCAATCTAACCTTTGAACCGCCAGGCGACCAGGCGACACCGCGTCTGGCACCGCGAGGGTTGGTCCCTGCCTTAAACCGTTCCTGTCAGGCGTAAACAACAACACGAGCCAGGCATAATCTGTGCCTATTACGGGCAGTTAGAAGCCCAGGACTGTAAGCAAGAATAAATTGAACACCCCACTTAGGGTCGTTCTCATATGACGATACACAGTGTGAGAGAGGACGAGGGAGACCAACATTTTGGTGCGTAGTGTTACGATTGAAGCAATGTCGTGTCACGCAATCATTATTTATTATCGTTTTCTACGTTAATGGATTGTTAGGTGACCATATTATTTATTAACTATCTTAACTGCTTATTTCATCTTGTATTATAGTATATCACATTACATTACGTTACATTATATTATATTATATCATAGTACATTACATTATATTACATTACATTATATTACAAATATTCTTCTTTTTCGTCGCTCCTCCTGAAAAGGAAGTTGTAACTTTGTGTCGCAGCTTACAGCAATTTTGCGATATCTACTTCTTTTGACCCGGCACATCTAATCCCCGATGGACTTCCCTTCCCACCGTCATAACAATTCTCTTATCCGGACTGCACAAGTGCAGCCTGTTTCCAGGACCACCTCTCGGGCGTGAAATAGGGTCAGTCAGCTCTGGTTCACTCATCCTAATGCAAGCAGCCAGCTATGAGTTGCTGGCAGCCGTCAGCTCCTCCATTGTGTCACATCTACGTTGCCTTATCTATTTGTATCCCTTACTGCATGGCGTAGAGAAGTGAACAATGAACCCACCATTGACAAAAAAAAGGGGACGCCTTTGAATTGTAGATATACAAAAGGATGGGGTGCATCTCCTGGTAGAAAAGAAAACACATACAGAAAACACACACAGAAAGCACATACAGGAAACACACACATAAAACACATACAGAAAACACATACAGGAAACACAGACAGAAAACACACACAGAAACACATACAGAAAACACATACAGGAAACACATACAGAAAACAGACAGAAAATACATACAGACAACACATACAAACAACACATACAGAAAACACATACAGAAAACACATACAAAAAACACATACTGAACTGTTGAAGAAATTTTGAATGCAAAATGAATTGATAAACGTAATCAGTCTGACAATTAAGATATTTTGGTCCCATCAAAAAGGGTGGACAGAAAACGGGCAAGAGGTTACAGAACAGAACTCTATAAGGGGGAGGATAGCATACATAAATTGTCAGGAAAAAGAATGGTAGATTGCTCTATTAAGATCAACCCCCGCCCCCCGCCCCCAACCCAGAATACCATCGCCTTGTCCAGGTTGGGGGGGGGGGAAGAGGGGCTTGCGTGCCTCAGTGACCCAGTGAGCTAATCCGGCGGGAACGTATGTTTTTGGTAGGGCAACCCAATCCGGATAGGTCACTAGACAGAGGGGCTAGACTAAGAATGGTAGCAGCCGGGCAGTGGTCAAGAGTCCAGGAAAACTCTGCACAAGGTTCGGACAGATGGAGCTCGGAACACAGGGAGGCTGGACAATTAAGGACGTTATCATCTATCGAGCACAAACAAAGAAAAGTCAGACAAAAAAGCCATTCCTAGACTTTAATTTTTGACCAAAGATGGCCCCAGCCAATGTGAAAAATGACCTCGTCCACTGTGTATTAACATGCTAAAGTGCTGCGTGGCTGCTGAGAGAGCAGTTATGAACGTGGGAGTCTGGTGGTCGAGAGGGGCGTCGCTAGGCTCATGGACTCCAATAGGACATTCCCTGCCTCTTCTCTGACAAGGAGCAACTGTCTAGGTGATCGTATCTCTCCTCTTACCTCATTCTGTTTCATTTGACTCTGTCCTACAATCACACTCTTGAACAACTTTCACACGCGCCCTCAGGATGAGACCCTTACATTGCACTTTGGTTGGGCTGGCTTCTGAGAGCGCACACACCTAGCATAGGTACATACAGACGCACACATACTTCCAAGTACTGGTTTATGCGTCTTAATATTGCCCAGGTTGACTACTGTCTAGGGTGAAATAGGCGCTTCCGCCAGTAGAAACTAGTAAGGCAAACACATAAAATAAAACAATAAAAACATGGTATCAATGAATAGCCTCCTGCCTCGCAGGCTTGACCGACAGGCCGATTGGGTAGAACCAAATTCTAGGGATGCGAACCTGAAAAAAATGTTTGCTGAAAAAGAAAGTGTTGGTCCGAAAGTTGCGAATAAGACAGCTTGTTGCTGCAAACCATTACACTACGTATCTCATCCTAGGATAAGATGAAAGAAAAAGTAAATGAATTATTATTAAGATAGACAAAAGTAAGCTGGAGATTCATCGCATGCGGAGATGGCACTTGAACTGAAATTGACTGCTTGGTTGTTGTTATTAGCGTCAGGCTCAGTCCTTATGTGTGACATAGAAAAGTGACATGTATGAAATGACATTTCCGAGAATCTGAATAAATGTCACCACAAATTATGTGACATCATATGTTAACCCCTCTTGGATACTTTGTCTTCCTCAGCCGTCATCAGACATGTGCAGCACGACTCTAACTAAAGCTTAAGTCAGTTCTTCTTCTTCTTCATCGTACGCTGTTTACAGCGATATTTACGTTGCACTGTTTTATTTTGTTAAGCCTGTGGCTCAGTGCATCCGATTTCAACAGGCGTTTCTGTAGGGTTGCACTCCTTAGCCTTTGGCTGTCCACAGCCTAACTGCAAGACAGCAGTTGTTTTAGGTCAGAGTTGTCTCTCTTTGGGAAGTTGTCTTGCAGGACTATCGAGTCTTCCCCACTCGTGTCCATAGGGTTTGGCAATGATATGATATGATGGACTATGTACTAGTTTGTACTATCCCGGAAGAGAGGCAGTCCAGTGTGACTGTGTCTCAGGATCGTCACGTCCTGCTAGAAACGCAGCATATGCATGTGAGTGAGGTATCTCTTTGCTCCTTGTATTTTCTCGGCTCATCTGCAGTGATGGTACGCCTAGCATTCCCCGCCACCTGGGAGGTTGTCACTGCAGCTCTTCTGCGTCCATTGGGATGACTGATAGCAGACAGAGGCAAAGAGCAAGGCAGGAGTGCATTTATCCAGGTGCATTTCTGCGGCTCGACCGGGCCGGGCTGAGACGCAAGCCCCAGGTCCCAGCCATGTCGTAGCCTCCCATCACAGCGGTGCTGAGATTTAGGAAGGGGTTCTGGCTTAGAGGCGTTCGGCCGTAGTCCCTCAGATGGTAGTTTCGCACCATTGGCTTATCAGCCAAGCACGTGGACCAAATGTCACCGACCTGTGATTTCTCTCGAAGGAGTGCATTTGACCAGGGGACAAGCCTGGTCACGGCACGGAGATAGTGTTCGCCTGGTGTGCGGACATATCTCATGGTCAAGGGTTGAGTCTTAGCAGTTCGCAGTGAGGTAGCTGATCTACTGCTTAGGGCACCCCGACCGAGAACTAAGTCTTCTACAAATGGTTTCATACCTCATCGCCGTATGGGGTGAATATCGAGCAGCTTCCCGCCCGCTTTGATCGGCGGACGGCAGAGACCTCATTCTGCGGCTCGACCGGGCGAGGCTGGAGCGGGAGCCCCAGGTCCCCACCATGTCGAAGCCTCCCTTTGCAATCGTGCTGAGCTTTTGGGCGGGATTTTGGCTTAGAGGCGTTCGGTCGTAATCCCTCACCTTGTAGCCTCGCGCCGTTGGCTTATCAGCCTAGTACGTGAACCAAATGTCTGCGGCTCCTCTCGAGTTGAGCAGGATTACCGTAGCAACGCCCTATCATTAGTAGGGTAAAACTGACCTGTCTTCCGAGGGTCTATTTCCAGCACCCGTTCAATATTAGAGGGCTTTTTAGTTTGTCAATGGCCAAGTTTCTGGAACCTGCGATTTCTGCAGGGTTAAGACCAGATTACCATAGCAGACGTTCTTTCATTAGGGGGTTAAGAGACTGACCTGTCTTCCGTGGGTCTAATACCAGCACATGTTCACTATTAGACCCCACGAATGTGCTCTCGATTTGACAGTCATTCTACAGTATTGGCGTGTTAAGTCAATTTAAGCCGCAGGCTCCACTTCTGGTAGTGCCCTTCCGTCAATTCCTTTATCAAACATTGAATGCAGACCAACCGAGCCACAGAGGGCATAACCCCAGATTTCTGAGGGTCTAAATCCAGCACCCGTTCCATATTAGACTCAAGGAAAATGGTCTCGGCATGTCAGTCATTTCAGTGTTGGCCGTGTTGAGTCAAATTTAAGTCAGTTCAAGACCCATGACATTGCTGCACAATATCTCGCGCAGAGATGTATGTTGCAGCGACGTGTCTTACCCTTGTTCGTCTTTTTATTCGCTTATTACCTTCCAAATGGGAAGGAAGACTAGTCTGGTTAGACAAAGTATACTACTCAGATATGTTAGTCAGGTTCAGGCAAAACATACTGACAAAGACCCTCACCTCGACTTCCTAGTAGCCGTTCCTGAAAATGGGCTGTTTTCATTGCAGCCTGGCTAACAAGGTGAGGAATCGACGTGATCTCCGAAGTAGAGACACGAAGATGAAGCCAAGCATAGCACAACCTCCTGGAGGACCCCATCAACCTTCATCAGCATCTCGGATTTGCGAGGAAAGCTATGACAACCCTGAAATTAATGTTTCTTTAGGGCACACACAAGAGTAATCTTACTTTTTGTGGGTATTCAACAAAAACCTTCCAAACCACAAACAATCAACAAGCTCTCTCTCTCCAATCAGACATACCCTATGATATTGTTTCTCTCCAGTTCTCTACTTGTTTTTACAAAGTGTGTCTTCCTCTAGATCACTTCCCAATGTGTTCTTTAGTCATCTTTAAGCTTCGTTTTCCCTCAGGGTCCCATGACAGAAATTAATAATTCTTCTTGATCATTCACGGGGTGGGATCAAGATGCTGAGCAGCGCATGAGCTGCAGTGGTCAGCGACCCATAGCTGACGACTAGCATCAGGGCCAGCGAACCAGAGCTGCCAAGACCCTTCTAGACCTCCACGCGGTAATCCTGGATAACAGGCTGCATCAGGACAGACTGGCTAAGGAGAAGGGATCGAAGATAGAATGCTAAGCCGGTTCTCAAAAAATGCTTGCTGAAGTCGGATGTTGGACCAAAAGGTGCAAATATCGCAGTTAAGCTGTAAATTACGACACACCGCATTCCGTTCTCTGGACTGCATTCTGCTACTTAAGCCCTTCCAGGGTTTGGTAGCGGGAGATTGAGAACGAACGAAGCCAAGCCAAGCCAAACCAAACCAAGCCAAGCCAAACCAAGCCAAGTCAAGCCAAGCCAAGCCAAGCCATTCACGGCGTGTAGCCTCTGCATCAGCACCTTGTTCCAAAGATGTCTTTGTCCATTTCTCTGTGCCATCTTCTCTTATCCTTTTACCAGAGAATAATGGACAAAACTGTCAGAAATGTTTACTGTTAATGGTCAGGTGGTAGTTTCCTTTCCATCTGCATTTCCTTTACTAGTCAGGTACATATCTACAGCTAGATCGGCTTGAACGTGTCAAAATCAATACGGTTGACTTGATATCGAGCGCTCTACCAGGGCTTTGCGTCAGGGTCAGGCACGATATACTGCGGATGGCATCACGTTGGGGTTAGATACAATATATTGACCAGGACATCGTGTTAGGGTCAGGCACGATATATTGGCAGGGGTTTCCTGTCAGAGTCAGGCACATTATACTGGCGAGGGCTTCCTGTCACTGTCAGACACAATATGCTGGCCAGGGCGTCGCTCAGTCACAATATACTGACCAATTCACTATCATTGTTACATGTAGCGTTCACTGGAAACAGGCTGTTTTCAAGGCAGTCTGGCTGACGAGATGTGGATTGGCGTGATCCCCGTAGTAGTGAGCGGCTTAGATGATCTAAGTATAACACAACCGCCAGGAGGACCGCGGTCCACCTTCATCATCTAACTCATGATTTGAGAAAAGATACTACAACCTGCCACTTAACACCCTTTTCAGGGCGCACAAAAGAGTAAACTTACCCATAACAACAACAATAACAACAACAACAACAACCACAATGGCTCTCCATCTGCAACAGTGACCATACTCTTCATTCGGAACGAAAAGTAGACACGAAAAAAAATTCTAAATACACGCTGTCTTACAGTACGAGTCTTGCGAAAAGACAAATTATTGTTGCCCGCTTGGAGGGCGGGGGTGGAGGGGTGTCAATTACTGAAATACATGTCTTGCTCCTGGCTCGTGGGGTCGGTATCCTGGGGTCTACCTGATCCCTTGGGTAGAAAGGTTAGGATTATTATAATGTTCGACATTTCTATAGCTGCCCTTACATCGCCTGGCTGTCGCTTATATCTCATTACCGTTTCTACTGTTTACCGCAGGTTCATGTAGGTTCAAAGCTGTTTTACTATTCGCGTGTTATGTGGCTTGTGGATTAGACAGGCCGACTGCAATGTCTGTCTAGTGATAGGGTATAGAAAGAAGGGGATTTCTGGAGGGCCGTGTGTGAGACAGACTAGAATAGAGCCAGCGTTTTTTAAACTGCTAGTGGGCAACCCTTTTTTCAAAGCTTCTGTTTCCAGATTTGAAGGTTGGCGTGGAGATGTGTCTCTGATTTAGTAATCGAGGCTACATTATTATGAAACGCTAGCTCCGATATAGAGTGCTTTCATCTGCTAGCACCCCACTGAGTATTTCGGTCATTTACCAACAGACAAAATTCGAGGATGACACAAAACTATGCAGTAGTGTCTCATCTAAAGCAGAAGTGGAAATATCGAGAACGGATTTAGATACCATTCGAGAATGGTCTGTGAACGGGCGGAGTTTAATGTAGATAACTGTTCAGTCATCCTCGTAGGTAGACCCACTATGGAACATATTTACGGAATGGGCGAGGACAATATTATAATGATATAAAGGAAAGGACCCAGGGATATAATAGATCACACAGGTAAGGTGAATGAGCAAGTTCAGGTAGAAGTGAAAAAAAAGGAAAATGCAATGTTAGGTATGGTAAAAATAAATATTAAACATAAGAGTATGAAAGTGATAGTCAAACTGTAAACTGTAAAATATTAATCAGACCTAGATTGTAGTACTGTCTATAGTAGAGGAGTTATAAACAGACTGGAGAGAAAAGAAAGAAGAGCGAGAAAGCTGATAGTGGGATTCCAGAATTACTGTTATAGGGAAAGATTTGTACTATAACAAGTTTTTTTCAAAAGACAACCACCTACAAGAACAAGAGTGTATAGGTACAAATTAACTAAAGAAAGGTCCAGATTAAATATTAGGAAATATTTGTTTAGTCAGAGAGGGGTGCATGAGTGGAATGCAATTCCGCAGGAAGTAGTGGAAGCAGGGACAATTAATGCACAGGTGAATAGATTGGATGCGCATATCTTTTAGAGCAAGGAAATGTAAATGAAACTGGTTGTATACAGACTCTGCAGTCTTCTAAACCAGTATAAAGAAGTTACGTTACAAGTTAAGACAGTGAGACCATCCTCCATGAGTGATATGAAGAGTTATGGTGATATAATATCGCCCTGTCTTGTCTTACGCCACTAGGGGTCCTTTGGCATATGGTTTCCCGTTCCAATGTAGTTTCTGCGGGTTTTATACAATCTCCGTGTAGAACAGATCAAAGCTGCTGGGATATTCCCACTTTCCATGCAATCTGCTCCAGGGAACCTTTTCGAATCACTTTTCCAGTTCTAAGAAACGGGCGTATTTCATTTCTATGCTTAAAATCGTTTTCAATGATTTGGCGGAGTGTGAAGACAAGGTCTTGAGTACTTCGGTTTGCTCTGAAAACTCATTGCCGAGTGCGGCGTTACAGATCTGGTTCATGGTTTTTATTTCGGTTTCTGTGGTTCTAAGTCAAGATGATTTAGGTTGGCGTCTCTTTCCTTTCTCCTGTGGGGTCCATTGTATAGACAGTATGATGATCGCGACAGATTCTCATCTCAAGTCATTGTTGATCCGACCCTGGAAGAGGAAAGATGTTAATTTCTTCTTCTTCTTCTTCTTCTTCTTTCTCTTCTTTCTTTCTTTCTTTCTTTCTTTCTTTCTTTCTTTCTTTCTTTCTTTCTTTCTTTCTTTCTTTCTTTCTTTCTTTCTTTCTTTCTTTCTTTCTTTCTTTCTTTCTTTCTTTCTTTCTTTCCTTTCCTTTCCTTTCCTTTCCTTTCCTTTCCTTTCCTTTC